>CM042421.1:28003855-28285085 GCA_023634145.1 Thymallus thymallus | reverse complement strand
TTCTCCCGTCATGCTGACATCAAGGCATGGTGGATATGGCCTAAAAGTTGACGTTAGACCACGTTCATGAATTCTACCAAAAATATATTTTTCAGATTTTGGACACTCAAACGGTGTCCCCCGTCATGATGAAATCGAGGCATGGTGGATATGGCCTAAAAGTTGACGTTAAACCACGTTCATGAAATCTACAAAAAATATTTTTTTTCTCCGATTTTGGACACTAAAACGGTGTCTCCCGTCATGCTGAAATCGAGGCATGGTGGATATGGCCAAAAAGTTGACGTTAGAGCACGTTCATGAAATCTACAAAAAATATTTTTTTTTTCGATTTTTGACACTCGAACGGTCTCCCGTCATGCTGAAATCGAGGCATGGTGGATATGGCCTAAAAGTTGACATTAAACCACGTTCATGAAATCTACAAAAAATATTTTTTTTTCCGATTTTGGACACTAAAACGGTGTCTCCCGTCATGCTGAAATCGAGACATGGTGGATATGGCCAAAAAGTTGACGTTAGACCACGTTCATGAAATCTACAAAAAATATATTTTTCATATTTTGGACACTCAAACGGTGTCTCCCGTCATAATGAAATATAGGCATGGTGGATATGGCCTAAAAGTTGACGTTAAACCACGTTCATGAAATCTACAAAAAATATTTTTTTTCCCGATTTTGGACACTCAAATTGTGTCTCCCGTTATGCTGAAATCGAGGCATATGGCTTAAAAGTTGACGTTAGACCAAGTTCATGAAATCTACAAAAAATATTATTTTTTTCGATTTTGGACACTCAAACGGTGTCTCCCGTCATGCTGAAATCGAGGCATGGTGGATATGGCCAAAAAGCTGACGTTAGACCACGTTCATGAAATCTACAAAAAATATTTTTTTTTTCGATTTTGGACACTCGAACGGTCTCCCGTCATGCTGAAATCGAGGCATGGTGGATATGGCCTAAAAGTTGACATTAAACCACGTTCATGAAATCTAAAAAAAATAATTTTTTTTTCGATTTTGGACACTCAAACGGTTTCTCCCGTCATGCTGACATCGAGGCATGGTGGATATGGCCTAAAAGTTGACGTTAGACCACGTTCATGAAATCTACAAAAAAAAAAAAAAATCCGATTTTGGACACTCGAACGGTCTCCCGTCATGCTGAAATCGAGGCATGGTGGATATGGCCTAAAAGTTGACATTAAACCACGTTCATGAAATCTACAAAAAATATTTTTTTTTCCGATTTTGGACACTCAAACGGTTTCTCCCGTCATGCTGACATCGAGGCATGGTGGATATGGCCTAAAAGTTGACGTTAGACCACGTTCATGAATTCTACCAAAAATATATTTTTCAGATTTTGGACACTCAAACGGTGTCCCCCGTCATGATGAAATCGAGGCATGGTGGATATGGCCTAAAAGTTTACGTTAAACCACGTTCATGAAATCTACAAAAAATATTTTTTTTCCCGATTTTGGACACTAAAACGGTGTCTCCCGTCATGCTGAAATCGAGGCATGGTGGATATGGCCAAAAAGTTGACGTTAGACCACGTTCATGAAATCTACAAAAAATATTATTTTTTTCGATTTTGGACACTCGAACGGTCTCCCGTCATGCTGAAATCGAGGCATGGTGGATATGGCCTAAAAGTTGACATTAAACCACGTTCATGAAATCTACAAAAAATATTTTTTTTTCCGATTTTGGACACTCAAACGGTTTCTCCCGTCATGCTGACATCAAGGCATGGTGGATATGGCCTAAAAGTTGACGTTAGACCACGTTCATGAATTCTACCAAAAATATATTTTTCAGATTTTGGACACTCAAACGGTGTCCCCCGTCATGATGAAATCGAGGCATGGTGGATATGGCCTAAAAGTTGACGTTAAACCACGTTCATGAAATCTACAAAAAATATTTTTTTTCTCCGATTTTGGACACTAAAACGGTGTCTCCCGTCATGCTGAAATCGAGGCATGGTGGATATGGCCAAAAAGTTGACGTTAGAGCACGTTCATGAAATCTACAAAAAATATTTTTTTTTTCGATTTTTGACACTCGAACGGTCTCCCGTCATGCTGAAATCGAGGCATGGTGGATATGGCCTAAAAGTTGACATTAAACCACGTTCATGAAATCTACAAAAAATATTTTTTTTTCCGATTTTGGACACTAAAACGGTGTCTCCCGTCATGCTGAAATCGAGACATGGTGGATATGGCCAAAAAGTTGACGTTAGACCACGTTCATGAAATCTACAAAAAATATTATTTTTTTCGATTTTGGACACTCGAACGGTCTCCCGTCATGCTGAAATCGAGGCATGGTGGATATGGCCTAAAAGTTGACATTAAACCACGTTCATCAAATCTACAAAAAATATTTTTTTTTCCGATTTTGGACACTCGAACGGTCTCCCGTCATGCTGAAATCGAGGCATGGTGGATATGGCCTAAAAGTTGACGTTAAACCACGTTCATGAAATCTACAAAAAATATATTTTTCATATTTTGGACACTCAAACGGTGTCTCCCGTCATAATGAAATATAGGCATGGTGGATATGGCCTAAAAGTTGACGTTAAACCACGTTCATGAAATCTACCAAAACATTTTTTTTTTCCGATTTTGGACACTTAACGGTGTCTCCCGTCATGCTGAAATCGAGGCATATGGCTTAAAAGTTGACGTTAGACCAAGTTCATGAAATCTACAAAAAATATTATTTTTTTCGATTTTGGACACTCAAACGGTGTCTCCCGTCATGCTGAAATCGAGGCATGGTGGATATGGCCAAAAAGCTGACGTTAGACCACGTTCATGAAATCTACAAAAAATATTTTTTTTTCAGATTTTGGACACTCGAACGGTCTCCCGTCATGCTGAAATCGAGGCATGGTGGATATGGCCTAAAAGTTTACGTTAAACCACGTTCATGAAATCTACAAAAAATATTTTTTTTTCCGATTTTGGACACTAAAACGGTGTCTCCCGTCATGCTGAAATCGAGGCATGATGGATATGGCCAAAAAGCTGACGTTAGACCACGTTCATGAAATCTACAAAAAATATTTTTTTTTCCGATTTTGGACACTAAAACGGTGTCTCCCGTCATGCTGAAATCGAGGCATGGTGGATATGGCCTAAAAGTTGACGTTAAACCACGTTCATGAAATCTACAAAAAATATTTTTTTTCCCGATTTTGGACACTCAAACGGTGTCTCCCGTCATGCTGAAATCGAGGCATGGTGGATATGGCCAAAAAGCTGACGTTAGACCACGTTCATGAAATCTAAAAAAAATAATTTTTTTTCCGATTTTGGACACTCGAACGGTCTCCCGTCATGCTGAAATCGAGGCATGGTGGATATGGCCTAAAAGTTTACGTTAAACCACGTTCATGAAATCTACAAAAAATATTTTTTTTTCCGATTTTGGACACTAAAACGGTGTCTCCCGTCATGCTGAAATCGAGGCATGATGGATATGGCCAAAAAGCTGATGTTAGACCACGTTCATGAAATCTACAAAAAATATTTTTTTTTCCGATTTTGGACACTAAAACGGTGTCTCCCGTCATGCTGAAATCGAGGCATGGTGGATATGGCCTAAAAGTTGACGTTAAACCACGTTCATGAAATCTACAAAAAATATTTTTTTTCCCGATTTTGGACACTCAAATTGTGTCTCCCGTTATGCTGAAATCGAGGCATATGGCTTAAAAGTTGACGTTAGACCAAGTTCATGAAATCTACAAAAAATATTATTTTTTTCGATTTTGGACACTCAAACGGTGTCTCCCGTCATGCTGAAATCGAGGCATGGTGGATATGGCCAAAAAGCTGACGTTAGACCACGTTCATGAAATCTACAAAAAATATTTTTTTTTTCGATTTTGGACACTCGAACGGTCTCCCGTCATGCTGAAATCGAGGCATGGTGGATATGGCCTAAAAGTTGACATTAAACCACGTTCATGAAATCTAAAAAAAATAATTTTTTTTTCGATTTTGGACACTCAAACGGTTTCTCCCGTCATGCTGACATCGAGGCATGGTGGATATGGCCTAAAAGTTGACGTTAGACCACGTTCATGAAATCTACAAAAAAAAAAAAAAATCCGATTTTGGACACTCGAACGGTCTCCCGTCATGCTGAAATCGAGGCATGGTGGATATGGCCTAAAAGTTGACATTAAACCACGTTCATGAAATCTACAAAAAATATTTTTTTTTCCGATTTTGGACACTCAAACGGTTTCTCCCGTCATGCTGACATCGAGGCATGGTGGATATGGCCTAAAAGTTGACGTTAGACCACGTTCATGAATTCTACCAAAAATATATTTTTCAGATTTTGGACACTCAAACGGTGTCCCCCGTCATGATGAAATCGAGGCATGGTGGATATGGCCTAAAAGTTTACGTTAAACCACGTTCATGAAATCTACAAAAAATATTTTTTTTCCCGATTTTGGACACTAAAACGGTGTCTCCCGTCATGCTGAAATCGAGGCATGGTGGATATGGCCAAAAAGTTGACGTTAGACCACGTTCATGAAATCTACAAAAAATAAAAAATAAATTGATTTTGGACACTCGAACGGTCTCCCGTCATGCTGAAATCGAGGCATGGTGGATATGGCCTAAAAGTTGACATTAAACCACGTTCATGAAATCTACAAAAAATATATTTTTTTACGATTTTGGACACTCAAACGGTGTCTCCCGTCATGCTGAAATCGAGGCATGGTGGATATGGCCTAAAATTTGACGTTAAACCACGTTCATGAAATCTACAAAAAAAAAAAAAAAATCCGATTTTGGACACTAAAACGGTGTCTCCCGTCATGCTGAAATCGAGACATGGTGGATATGGCCAAAAAGTTGACGTTAGACCACGTTCATGAAATCTACAAAAAATATTTTTTTTTTCGATTTTGGACACTCGAACGGTCTCCCGTCATGCTGAAATCGAGGCATGGTGGATATGGCCTAAAAGTTGACATTAAACCACGTTCATGAAATCTACAAAAAAAAAAAAAAAATCCGATTTTGGACACTCAAACGGTGTCCCCCGTCATGCTGAAATCGAGGCATGGTGGATATGGCCTAAAAGTTGACGTTAGACCACGTTCATGAATTCTACCAAAAATATATTTTTCAGATTTTGCACACTCAAACGGTGTCTCCCGTCATGATGAAATCGAGGCATGGTGGATATGGCCTAAAAGTTGACGTTAGACCACGTTCATGAATTCTACCAAAAATATTTTTTTCCGATTTTGGACACTCAAACGGTGTCTCCCGTCATGCTGAAATCGAGGCATGGTGGATATGGCCTACAAGTTGACGTTAGACCACGTTCATGAATTCTACCAAAAATATATTTTTCAGATTTTGCACACTCAAACGGTGTCTCCCGTCATGATGAAATCGAGGCATGGTGGATATGGCCAAAAAGCTGACGTTAGACCACGTTCATGAAATCTACAAAAAATATATTTTTTTCCGATTTTGGACACTAAAACGGTGTGTCCCGTCATGCTGAAATCGAGGCATGGTGGATATGGCCTAAAAGTTGACGTTAAACCACGTTCATGAAATCTACAAAAAATATTTTTTTTCCCGATTTTGGACACTCAAATTGTGTCTCCCGTTATGCTGAAATCGAGGCATATGGCTTAAAAGTTGACGTTAGACCAAGTTCATGAAATCTACAAAAAATATTATTTTTTTCGATTTTGGACACTCAAACGGTGTCTCCCGTCATGCTGAAATCGAGGCATGGTGGATATGGCCAAAAAGCTGACGTTAGACCACGTTCATGAAATCTACAAAAAATATTTTTTTTTTCGATTTTGGACACTCGAACGGTCTCCCGTCATGCTGAAATCGAGGCATGGTGGATATGGCCTAAAAGTTGACATTAAACCACGTTCATGAAATCTAAAAAAAAAAATTTTTTTTTCGATTTTGGACACTCAAACGGTTTCTCCCGTCATGCTGACATCGAGGCATGGTGGATATGGCCTAAAAGTTGACGTTAGACCACGTTCATGAAATCTACAAAAAAAAAAAAAAAAATCCGATTTTGGACACTAAAACGGTGTCTCCCGTCATGCTGAAATCGAGGCATGGTGGATATGGCCTAAAAGTTGACATTAAACCACGTTCATGAAATCTACAAAAAAAAAAAAAAAATCCGATTTTGGACACTCAAACGGTGTCCCCCGTCATGCTGAAATCGAGGCATGGTGGATATGGCCTAAAAGTTGACGTTAGACCACGTTCATGAATTCTACCAAAAATATATTTTTCAGATTTTGCACACTCAAACGGTGTCTCCCGTCATGATGAAATCGAGGCATGGTGGATATGGCCTAAAAGTTGACGTTAGACCACGTTCATGAATTCTACCAAAAATATTTTTTTCCGATTTTGGACACTCAAACGGTGTCTCCCGTCATGCTGAAATCGAGGCATGGTGGATATGGCCTACAAGTTGACGTTAGACCACGTTCATGAATTCTACCAAAAATATATTTTTCAGATTTTGCACACTCAAACGGTGTCTCCCGTCATGATGAAATCGAGGCATGGTGGATATGGCCAAAAAGCTGACGTTAGACCACGTTCATGAAATCTACAAAAAATATATTTTTTTCCGATTTTGGACACTAAAACGGTGTGTCCCGTCATGCTGAAATCGAGGCATGGTGGATATGGCCTAAAAGTTGACGTTAAACCACGTTCATGAAATCTACAAAAAATATTTTTTTTCCCGATTTTGGACACTCAAATTGTGTCTCCCGTTATGCTGAAATCGAGGCATATGGCTTAAAAGTTGACGTTAGACCAAGTTCATGAAATCTACAAAAAATATTATTTTTTTCGATTTTGGACACTCAAACGGTGTCTCCCGTCATGCTGAAATCGAGGCATGGTGGATATGGCCAAAAAGCTGACGTTAGACCACGTTCATGAAATCTACAAAAAATATTTTTTTTTTCGATTTTGGACACTCGAACGGTCTCCCGTCATGCTGAAATCGAGGCATGGTGGATATGGCCTAAAAGTTGACATTAAACCACGTTCATGAAATCTAAAAAAAAAAATTTTTTTTTCGATTTTGGACACTCAAACGGTTTCTCCCGTCATGCTGACATCGAGGCATGGTGGATATGGCCTAAAAGTTGACGTTAGACCACGTTCATGAAATCTACAAAAAAAAAAAAAAATCCGATTTTGGACACTCGAACGGTCTCCCGTCATGCTGAAATCGAGGCATGGTGGATATGGCCTAAAAGTTGACATTAAACCACGTTCATGAAATCTACAAAAAATATTTTTTTTTCCGATTTTGGACACTCAAACGGTTTCTCCCGTCATGCTGACATCGAGGCATGGTGGATATGGCCTAAAAGTTGACGTTAGACCACGTTCATGAATTCTACCAAAAATATATTTTTCAGATTTTGGACACTCAAACGGTGTCCCCCGTCATGATGAAATCGAGGCATGGTGGATATGGCCTAAAAGTTTACGTTAAACCACGTTCATGAAATCTACAAAAAATATATTTTTTTACGATTTTGGACACTCAAACGGTGTCTCCCGTCATGCTGAAATCGAGGCATGGTGGATATGGCCTAAAATTTGACGTTAAACCACGTTCATGAAATCTACAAAAAAAAAAAAAAAAATCCGATTTTGGACACTAAAACGGTGTCTCCCGTCATGCTGAAATCGAGACATGGTGGATATGGCCAAAAAGTTGACGTTAGACCACGTTCATGAAATCTACAAAAAATATTTTTTTTTTCGATTTTGGACACTCGAACGGTCTCCCGTCATGCTGAAATCGAGGCATGGTGGATATGGCCTAAAAGTTGACATTAAACCACGTTCATGAAATCTACAAAAAAAAAAAAAAAATCCGATTTTGGACACTCAAACGGTGTCTCCCGTCATGCTGAAATCGAGGCATGGTGGATATGGCCTAAAAGTTGACGTTAGGCCACGTTCATGAATTCTACCAAAAATATATTTTTCAGATTTTGCACACTCAAACGGTGTCTCCCGTCATGATGAAATCGAGGCATGGTGGATATGGCCTAAAAGTTGACATTAGACCACGTTCATGAATTCTACCAAAAATATTTTTTTCCGATTTTGGACACTCAAACGGTGTCTCCCGTCATGCTGAAATCGAGGCATGGTGGATATGGCCTACAAGTTGACGTTAGACCACGTTCATGAATTCTACCAAAAATATATTTTTCAGATTTTGCACACTCAAACGGTGTCTCCCGTCATGATGAAATCGAGGCATGGTGGATATGGCCTAAAAGTTGACGTTAGACCACGTTCATGAATTCTACCAAAAATATATTTTTCAGATTTTGGACACTCAAACGGTGTCTCCCGTCATGATGAAATCGAGGCATGGTGGATATGGCCTAAAAGTTGACGTTAAACCACGTTCATGAAATCTACAAAAAAAAAAAAAAAAAATCAGATTTTGGACACTCAAACGGTGTCTCCCGTCATGCTGAAATCGAGGCATGGTGGATATGGCTTAAAAGTTGACGTTAGACCACGTTCATGAAATCTACAAACAATATTTTTTTCAGATTTTGGACACTCAAACGGTGTCTCCCGTCATGCTGAAATCGAGGCATGGTGGATATGGCCTAAAAGTTGACGTTAAACCACGTTCATGAAATCTACAAAAAATGTTTTTTTTTCCGATTTTGGACACTAAAACGGTGTCTCCCGTCATGCTGAAATCGAGGCATGGTGGATATGGCCAAAAAGTTGACGTTAGACCACGTTCATGAAATCTACAAAAAAAAAAAAAAATCCGATTTTGGACACTCGAACGGTCTCCCGTCATGCTGAAATCGAGGCATGGTGGATATGGCCTAAAAGTTGACATTAAACCACGTTCATGAAATCTACAAAAAATATTTTTTTTTCCGATTTTGGACACTCAAACGGTTTCTCCCGTCATGCTGACATCGAGGCATGGTGGATATGGCCTAAAAGTTGACATTAAACCACGTTCATGAATTCTACCAAAAATATATTTTTCAGATTTTGGACACTCAAACGGTGTCCCCCGTCATGATGAAATCGAGGCATGGTGGATATGGCCTAAAAGTTTACGTTAAACCACGTTCATGAAATCTACAAAAAATATATTTTTTTACGATTTTGGACACTCAAACGGTGTCTCCCGTCATGCTGAAATCGAGGCATGGTGGATATGGCCTAAAATTTGACGTTAAACCACGTTCATGAAATCTACAAAAAAAAAAAAAAAAATCCGATTTTGGACACTAAAACGGTGTCTCCCGTCATGCTGAAATCGAGACATGGTGGATATGGCCAAAAAGTTGACGTTAGACCACGTTCATGAAATCTACAAAAAATATTTTTTTTTTCGATTTTGGACACTCGAACGGTCTCCCGTCATGCTGAAATCGAGGCATGGTGGATATGGCCTAAAAGTTGACATTAAACCACGTTCATGAAATCTACAAAAAAAAAAAAAAAATCCGATTTTGGACACTCAAACGGTGTCTCCCGTCATGCTGAAATCGAGGCATGGTGGATATGGCCTAAAAGTTGACGTTAGACCACGTTCATGAATTCTACCAAAAATATATTTTTCAGATTTTGCACACTCAAACGGTGTCTCCCGTCATGATGAAATCGAGGCATGGTGGATATGGCCTAAAAGTTGACATTAGACCACGTTCATGAATTCTACCAAAAATATTTTTTTCCGATTTTGGACACTCAAACGGTGTCTCCCGTCATGCTGAAATCGAGGCATGGTGGATATGGCCTACAAGTTGACGTTAGACCACGTTCATGAATTCTACCAAAAATATATTTTTCAGATTTTGCACACTCAAACGGTGTCTCCCGTCATGATGAAATCGAGGCATGGTGGATATGGCCTAAAAGTTGACGTTAGACCACGTTCATGAATTCTACCAAAAATATATTTTTCAGATTTTGGACACTCAAACGGTGTCTCCCGTCATGATGAAATCGAGGCATGGTGGATATGGCCTAAAAGTTGACGTTAAACCACGTTCATGAAATCTACAAAAAAAAAAAAAAAAAATCAGATTTTGGACACTCAAACGGTGTCTCCCGTCATGCTGAAATCGAGGCATGGTGGATATGGCTTAAAAGTTGACGTTAGACCACGTTCATGAAATCTACAAACAATATTTTTTTCAGATTTTGGACACTCAAACGGTGTCTCCCGTCATGCTGAAATCGAGGCATGGTGGATATGGCCTAAAAGTTGACGTTAAACCACGTTCATGAAATCTACAAAAAATGTTTTTTTTTCCGATTTTGGACACTAAAACGGTGTCTCCCGTCATGCTGAAATCGAGGCATGGTGGATATGGCCAAAAAGTTGACGTTAGACCACGTTCATGAAATCTACAAAAAATATTTTTTTTTCCGATTTTGGACACTCGAACGGTCTCCCGTCATGCTGAAATCGAGGCATGGTGGATATGGCCAAAAAGTTGACGTTAGACCACGTTCATGAAATCTACAAAAAAAATTTTTTTTTCCGATTTTGGACACTCGAACTGTCTCCCGTCATGCTGAAATCGAGGCATGGTGGATATGGCCTAAAAGTTGACGTTAAACCACGTTCATGAAATCTACAAAAAATATTTTTTTTCCCGATTTTGGACACTCAAATTGTGTCTCCCGTTATGCTGAAATCGAGGCATATGGCTTAAAAGTTGACGTTAGACCAAGTTCATGAAATCTACAAAAAATATTATTTTTTTCGATTTTGGACACTCAAACGGTGTCTCCCGTCATGCTGAAATCGAGGCATGGTGGATATGGCCAAAAAGCTGACGTTAGACCACGTTCATGAAATCTACAAAAAATATTTTTTTTTTCGATTTTGGACACTCGAACGGTCTCCCGTCATGCTGAAATCGACGCATGGTGGATATGGACTAAAAGTTGACATTAAACCACGTTCATGAAATCTAAAAAAAATAATTTTTTTTTCGATTTTGGACACTCAAACGGTTTCTCCCGTCATGCTGACATCGAGGCATGGTGGATATGGCCTAAAAGTTGACGTTAGACCACGTTCATGAAATCTACAAAAAAAAAAAGAAATCCGATTTTGGACACTCGAACGGTCTCCCGTCATGCTGAAATCGAGGCATGGTGGATATGGCCTAAAAGTTGACATTAAACCACGTTCATGAAATCTACAAAAAATATATTTTTTTACGATTTTGGACACTCAAACGGTGTCTCCCGTCATGCTGAAATCGAGACATGGTGGATATGGCCAAAAAGTTGACGTTAGACCACGTTCATGAATTCTACCAAAAATATATTTTTCAGATTTTGCACACTCAAACGGTGTCTCCCGTCATGATGAAATCGAGGCATGGTGGATATGGCCTAAAAGTTGACGTTAGACCACGTTCATGAATTCTACCAAAAATATTTTTTTCCGATTTTGGACACTCAAACGGTGTCTCCCGTCATGCTGAAATCGAGGCATGGTGGATATGGCCTACAAGTTGACGTTAGACCACGTTCATGAATTCTACCAAAAATATATTTTTCAGATTTTGCACACTCAAACGGTGTCTCCCGTCATGATGAAATCGAGGCATGGTGGATATGGCCTAAAAGTTGACGTTAGACCACGTTCATGAATTCTACCAAAAATATATTTTTCAGATTTTGGACACTCAAACGGTGTCTCCCGTCATGATGAAATCGAGGCATGGTGGATATGGCCTAAAAGTTGACGTTAAACCACGTTCATGAAATCTACAAAAAAAAAAAAAAAATCAGATTTTGGACACTCAAACGGTGTCTCCCGTCATGCTGAAATCGAGGCATGGTGGATATGGCTTAAAAGTTGACGTTAGACCACGTTCATGAAATCTACAAACAATATTTTTTTCAGATTTTGGACACTCAAACGGTGTCTCCCGTCATGCTGAAATCGAGGCATGGTGGATATGGCTTAAAAGTTGACGTTAAACCACGTTCATGAAATCTACAAAAAATGTTTTTTTTTCCGATTTTGGACACTAAAACGGTGTCTCCCGTCATGCTGAAATCGAGGCATGGTGGATATGGCCAAAAAGTTGACGTTAGACCACGTTCATGAAATCTACAAAAAATATTTTTTTTTCCGATTTTGGACACTCGAACGGTCTCCCGTCATGCTGAAATCGAGGCATGGTGGATATGGCCAAAAAGTTGACGTTAGACCACGTTCATGAAATCTACAAAAAAAAAAAGAAATCCGATTTTGGACACTCGAACGGTCTCCCGTCATGCTGAAATCGAGGCATGGTGGATATGGCTTAAAAGTTGACGTTAGACCACGTTCATGAAATCTACAAACAATATTTTTTTCAGATTTTGGACACTCAAACGGTGTCTCCCGTCATGCTGAAATCGAGGCATGGTGGATATGGCTTAAAAGTTGACGTTAAACCACGTTCATGAAATCTACAAAAAATGTTTTTTTTTCCGATTTTGGACACTAAAACGGTGTCTCCCGTCATGCTGAAATCGAGGCATGGTGGATATGGCCAAAAAGTTGACGTTAGACCACGTTCATGAAATCTACAAAAAATAATTTTTTTTCCGATTTTGGACACTCGAACGGTCTCCCGTCATGCTGAAATCGAGGCATGGTGGATATGGCCAAAAAGTTGACGTTAGACCACGTTCATGAAATCTACAAAAAAAAAAAAAAAATCCGATTTTGGACACTCGAACGGTCTCCCGTCATGCTGAAATCGAGGCATATGGCTTAAAAGTTGACGTTAGACCACGTTCATGAAATCTACAAAAAATATTTTTTTTTCCGTTTTTGGACACTCGAACGGTCTCCCGTCATGCTGAAATCGAGGCATGGTGGATATGGCCTAAAAGTTGACGTTAGACCACGTTCATGAATTCTACCAAAAATATATTTTTCAGATTTTGCACACTCAAACGGTGTCTCCCGTCATGCTGAAATCGAGGCATGGTGGATATGGCCAAAAAGCTGACGTTAGACCACGTTCATGAAATCTACAAAAAATATTTTTTTTTTCGATTTTGGACACTCGAACGGTCTCCCGTCATGCTGAAATCGAGGCATGGTGGATATGGCCTAAAAGTTGACGTTAGACCACGTTCATGAATTCTACCAAAAATATTTTTTTCCGATTTTGGACACTCAAACGGTGTCTCCCGTCATGCTGAAATCGAGGCATGGTGGATATGGCCTACAAGTTGACGTTAGACCACGTTCATGAATTCTACCAAAAATATATTTTTCAGATTTTGCACACTCAAACGGTGTCTCCCGTCATGATGAAATCGAGGCATGGTGGATATGGCCTAAAAGTTGACGTTACACCACGTTCATGAATTCTACCAAAAATATATTTTTCAGATTTTGGACACTCAAACGGTGTCTCCCGTCATGATGAAATCGAGGCATGGTGGATATGGCCTAAAAGTTGACGTTAAACCACGTTCATGAAATCTACAAAAAAAAAAAAAAAATCAGATTTTGGACACTCAAACGGTGTCTCCCGTCATGCTGAAATCGAGGCATGGTGGATATGGCTTAAAAGTTGACGTTAGACCACGTTCATGAAATCTACAAACAATATTTTTTTCAGATTTTGGACACTCAAACGGTGTCTCCCGTCATGCTGAAATCGAGGCATGGTGGATATGGCTTAAAAGTTGACGTTAAACCACGTTCATGAAATCTACAAAAAATGTTTTTTTTTCCGATTTTGGACACTAAAACGGTGTCTCCCGTCATGCTGAAATCGAGGCATGGTGGATATGGCCAAAAAGTTGACGTTAGACCACGTTCATGAAATCTACAAAAAATATTTTTTTTTCCGATTTTGGACACTCGAACGGTCTCCCGTCATGCTGAAATCGAGGCATGGTGGATATGGCCAAAAAGTTGACGTTAGACCACGTTCATGAAATCTACAAAAAAAAAAAAAAATTCCGATTTTGGACACTCGAACGGTCTCCCGTCATGCTGAAATCGAGGCATATGGCTTAAAAGTTGACGTTAGACCACGTTCATGAAATCTACAAAAAATATTTTTTTTTCCGTTTTTGGACACTCGAACGGTCTCCCGTCATGCTGAAATCGAGGCATGGTGGATATGGACTAAAAGTTGACATTAAACCACGTTCATGAAATCTACAAAAAAAAAAAGAAATCCGATTTTGGACACTCGAACGGTCTCCCGTCATGCTGAAATCGAGGCATGGTGGATATGGCCTAAAAGTTGACATTAAACCACGTTCATGAAATCTACAAAAAATATATTTTTTTACGATTTTGGACACTCAAACGGTGTCTCCCGTCATGCTGAAATCGAGACATGGTGGATATGGCCAAAAAGTTGACGTTAGACCACGTTCATGAATTCTACCAAAAATATATTTTTCAGATTTTGCACACTCAAACGGTGTCTCCCGTCATGATGAAATCGAGGCATGGTGGATATGGCCTAAAAGTTGACGTTAGACCACGTTCATGAATTCTACCAAAAATATTTTTTTCCGATTTTGGACACTCAAACGGTGTCTCCCGTCATGCTGAAATCGAGGCATGGTGGATATGGCCTACAAGTTGACGTTAGACCACGTTCATGAATTCTACCAAAAATATATTTTTCAGATTTTGCACACTCAAACGGTGTCTCCCGTCATGATGAAATCGAGGCATGGTGGATATGGCCTAAAAGTTGACGTTAGACCACGTTCATGAATTCTACCAAAAATATATTTTTCAGATTTTGGACACTCAAACGGTGTCTCCCGTCATGATGAAATCGAGGCATGGTGGATATGGCCTAAAAGTTGACGTTAAACCACGTTCATGAAATCTACAAAAAAAAAAAAAAAAATCAGATTTTGGACACTCAAACGGTGTCTCCCATCATGCTGAAATCGAGGCATGGTGGATATGGCTTAAAAGTTGACGTTAGACCACGTTCATGAAATCTACAAACAATATTTTTTTCAGATTTTGGACACTCAAACGGTGTCTCCCGTCATGCTGAAATCGAGGCATGGTGGATATGGCTTAAAAGTTGACGTTAAACCACGTTCATGAAATCTACAAAAAATGTTTTTTTTTCCGTTTTTGGACACTCGAACGGTCTCCCGTCATGCTGAAATCGAGGCATGGTGGATATGGCCTAAAAGTTGACGTTAGACCACGTTCATGAATTCTACCAAAAATATATTTTTCAGATTTTGCACACTCAAACGGTGTCTCCCGTCATGATGAAATCGAGGCATGGTGGATATGGCCTAAAAGTTGACGTTAGACCACGTTCATGAATTCTACCAAAAATATATTTTTCAGATTTTGGACACTCAAACGGTGTCTCCCGTCATGATGAAATTTAGGCATGGTGGATATGGCCTAAAAGTTGACGTTAAACCACGTTCATGAAATCTACAAAAAAAAAAAAAAAATCAGATTTTGGACACTAAAACGGTGTCTCCCGTCATGCTGAAATCGAGGCATGGTGGATATGGCCAAAAAGTTGACGTTAGACCACGTTCATGAAATCTACAAAAAATATTTTTTTTTTCGATTTTGGACACTCGAACGGTCTCCCGTCATGCTGAAATCGAGACATGGTGGATATGGCCAAAAAGTTGACGTTAGACCACGTTCATGAAATCTACAAAAAATATTTTTTTTTCCGTTTTTGGACACTCGAACGGTCTCCCGTCATGCTGAAATCGAGGCATGGTGGATATGGCCTAAAAGTTGACATTAAACCACGTTCATGAAATCTACAAAAAATATTTTTTTTTCCGATTTTGGAAACTAAAACGGTGTCTCCCGTCATGCTGAAATCGAGGCATGGTGGATATGGCCAAAAAGTTGACGTTAGACCACGTTCATGAAATCTACAAAAAATATTTTTTTTTCCGATTTTGGACACTAAAACGGTGTCTCCCGTCATGCTGAAATCGAGGCATGGTGGATATGGCCTAAAAGTTGACGTTAAACCACGGTCATGAAATCTTCAAAAAATATTTTTTTTTTCGATTTTGGACACTCAAATTGTGTCTCTCGTCATGCTGAAATCGAGGCATATGGCTTAAAAGTTGATGTTAGACCACGTTCATGAAATCTACAAAAAATATATTTTTCAGATTTTGGACACTCAAACGGTGTCTCCCGTCATGATGAAATCGAGGCATGGTGGATATGGCCAAAAAGCTGACGTTAGACCACGTTCATGAAATCTACAAAAAATATATTTTTTTACAATTTTGGACACTAAAACGGTGTCTCCCGTCATGCTGAAATCGAGGCATGGTGGATATGGCCAAAAAGTTGACGTTAGACCACGTTCATGAAATCTACAAAAAATATTTTTTTTACCGATTTTGGACACTCGAACGGTCTCCCGTCATGCTGAAATCGAGGCATGGTGGATATGGCCTAAAAGTTGACGTTAGACCAAGTTCATGAATTCTACCAAAAATATATTTTTCAGATTTTGGACACTCAAACGGTGTCCCCCGTCATGATGAAATCGAGGCATGGTGGAAATGGCCTAAAAGTTGACGTTAAACCACGTTCATGAAATCTACAAAAAATATTTTTTTTTCAGATTTTGGACACTCAAACGGTGTCTCCCGTCATGCTGAAATCGAGGCATATGGCTTAAAAGTTGACGTTAGACCACGTTCATGAAATCTACAAAAAATATATTTTTCAGATTTTGGACACTCAAACGGTGTCTCCCGTCATGATGAAATCGAGGCATGGTGGATATGGCCTAAAAGTTGACGTTAAACCACGTTCATGAAATCTACAAAAACAATTTTTTTTTTCGATTTTGGACACTAAAACGGTGTCTCCCGTCATGCTGAAATCGAGGCATGGTGGATATGGCCAAAAAGTTGACGTTAGACCACGTTCATGAAATCTACAAAAAATGTTTTTTTTTCCGATTTTGGACACTCGAACGGTCTCCCGTCATGCTGAAATCGAGACATGGTGGATATGGCCAAAAAGTTGACGTTAGACCACGTTCATGAAATCTACAAAAAAAATTTTTTTTTCCGTTTTTGGACACTCGAACGGTCTCCCGTCATGCTGAAATCGAGGCATGGTGGATATGGCCTAAAAGTTGACATTAAACCACGTTCATTAAATCTACACATTTTTTTTTTTTTTACGATTTTGGACACTCAAACGGTGTCTCCCGTCATGCTGAAATCGAGGCATGGTGGATATGGCCTAAAAGTTGATGTTAAACCACGTTCATGAAATCTACAAAAAATATATTTTTCAGATTTTGGACACTCAAACGGTGTCTCCCGTCATGCTGAAATCGAGGCATGGTGGATATGGCCTAAAAGTTGACGTTAAACCACGTTCATGAATTCTACCAAAAATAATTTTTTCAGATTTTGGACACTCAAACGGTGTCTCCCGTCATGCTGAAATCGAGGCATGGTGGATATGGTCTAAAAGTTGACGTTAAACCACGTTCATGAAATCTACAAAAAATATTTTTTTTTCCGATTATGGACACTAAAACGGTGTCTCCCGTCATGCTGAAATCGAGGCATGGTGGATATGGCCAAAAAGTTGACGTTAGACCACGTTCATGAAATCTACAAAAAATATTTTTTTTCCCGGTTTTGGACACTCGAACGGTCTCCCGTCATGCTGAAATCGAGGCATGGTGGATATGGCCAAAAAGTTGACGTTAGACCACGTTCATGAAATCTACAAAAAATATTTTTTTTTCCGATTTTGGACACTCGAACGGTCTCCCGTCATGCTGAAATCGAGGCATGGTGGATATGGCCTAAAAGTTGACGTTAAACCACGTTCATGAAATCTACAAAAAATATATTTTTCAGATTTTGGACACTCAAACGGTGTCTCCCGTCATGCTGAAATCGAGGCATGGTGGATATGGCCTAAAAGTTGACGTTAAACCACGTTCATGAAATCTACAAAAAATATTTTTTTTTCCGATTTTGGAAACTAAAACAGTGTCTCCCGTCATGCTGAAATCGAGGCATGGTGGATATGGCCAAAAAGTTGACGTTAGACCACGTTCATGAAATCTACAAAAAATATTTTTTTTTTCGATTTTGGACACTCGAACGGTCTCCCGTCATGCTGAAATCGAGGCATGGTGGATATGGCCAAAAAGTTGACGTTAGACCACGTTCATGAAATCTACAAAAAAAAAAAAAAAATCCGATTTTGGACACTCGAACGGACTCCCGTCATGCTGAAATCGAGGCATGGTGGATATGGCCTAAAACTTGACGTTAAACCACGTTCATGAAATCTACAAAAAATATATTTTTCAGATTTTGGACACTCAAACGGTGTCTCCCGTCATGCTGAAATCGAGGCATGGTGGATATGGCCTAAAAGTTGACGTTAGACCACGTTCATGAAATCTACAAAAAATATTTTTTTTTTCGATTTTGGACACTAAAACGGTGTCTCCCGTCATGCTGAAATCGAGGCATGGTGGATATGGCCTAAAAGTTGACGTTAAACCACGTTCATGAAATCTACAAAAAATAAAAAAAAATCCGATTTTGGACACTCAAATTGTGTCTCCCGTCATGCTGAAATCGAGGCATATGGCTTAAAAGTTGACGTTAGACCAAGTTCATGAAATCTACAAAAAAAAAATTTTTTTCCGATTTTGGACACTCGAACGGTCTCCCGTCATGCTGAAATCGAGGCATGGTGGATATGGCCTAAAAGTTGACATTAAACCACGTTCATGAAATCTACAAAAAATATTTTTTTTTCCAATTTTGGACACTCAAACGGTTTCTCCCGTCATGCTGACATCGAGGCATGGTGGATATGGCCTAAAATTTGACGTTAGACCACGTTCATGAATTCTACCAAAAATATATTTTTCAGATTTTGGACACTCAAACGGTGTCCCCCGTCATGATGAAATCGAGGCATGGTGGATATGGCCTAAAAGTTGACGTTAAACCACGTTCATAAAATCTACAAAAAATATATTTTTTTCCGATTTTGGACACTAAAACGGTGTCTCCCGTCATGCTGAAATCGAGGCATGGTGGATATGGCCAAAAAGTTGACGTTAGACCACGTTCATGAAATCTACAAAAAATATTTTTTTTTCCGATTTTGGACACTCGAACGGTCTCCCGTCATGATGAAATCGAGGCATGGTGGATATGGCCTAAAAGTTGACGTTAAACCACGTTCATGAAATCTACAAAAAAAAAAAAAAAAAAGATTTTGGACACTCAAACGGTGTCTCCCGTCATGCTGAAATCGAGGCATGGTGGATATGGCTTAAAAGTTGACGTTAGACCACGTTCATGAAATCTACAAAAAATATTTTTTTCAGATTTTGGACACTCAAACGGTGTCTCCCGTCATGCTGAAATCGAGGCATGGTGGATATGGCCTAAAAGTTGACGTTAAACCACGTTCATGAAATCTACAAAAAATATTTTTTTTTCCGATTTTGGAAACTAAAACGGTGTCTCCCGTCATGCTGAAATCGAGGCATGGTGGATATGGCCAAAAAGTTGACGTTAGACCACGTTCATGAAATCTACAAAAAATATTTTTTTTTTTCGATTTTGGACACTAAAACGGTGTCTCCCGTCATGCTGAAATCGAGGCATGGTGGATATGGCCTAAAAGTTGACGTTAAACCACGTTCATGAAATCTTCAAAAAATATTTTTTTTTTCGATTTTGGACACTCAAATTGTGTCTCTCGTCATGCTGAAATCGAGGCATATGGCTTAAAAGTTGACGTTAGACCACGTTCATGAAATCTACAAAAAATATATTTTTCAGATTTTGGACACTCAAACGGTGTCTCCCGTCATGATGAAATCGAGGCATGGTGGATATGGCCAAAAAGCTGACGTTAGACCACGTTCATGAAATCTACAAAAAATATATTTTTACAATTTTGGACACTAAAACGGTGTCTCCCGTCATGCTGAAATCGAGGCATGGTGGATATGGCCAAAAAGTTGACGTTAGACCACGTTCATGAAATCTACAAAAAATATTTTTTTTACCGATTTTGGACACTCGAACGGTCTCCCGTCATGCTGAAATCGAGGCATGGTGCATATGGCCTAAAAGTTGACGTTAGACCACGTTCATGAATTCTACCAAAAATATATTTTTCAGATTTTGGACACTCAAACGGTGTCTCCCGTCAAGCTGAAATCGAGGCATATGGCTTAAAAGTTGACGTTAGACCACGTTCATGAAATCTACAAAAAATATATTTTTCAGATTTTGGACACTCAAACGGTGTCTCCCGTCATGATGAAATCGAGGCATGGTGGATATGGCCTAAAAGTTGACGTTAAACCACGTTCATGAAATCTACAAAAAAAAAAAAAAATCCGATTTTGGACACTAAAACGGTGTCTCCCGTCATGCTGAAATCGAGGCATGGTGGATATGGCCAAAAAGTTGACGTTAGACCACGTTCATGAAATCTACAAAAAATATTTTTTTTTTCGATTTTGGACACTCGAACGGTCTCCCGTCATGCTGAAATCGAGACATGGTGGATATGGCCAAAACGTTGACGTTAGACCACGTTCATGAAATCTACAAAAAAAAAAAAAAATTCCGATTTTGGACACTAAAACGGTGTCTCCCGTCATGCTGAAATCGAGGCATGGTGGATATGGCCAAAAAGTTGACGTTAGACCACGTTCATGAAATCTACAAAAAATATTTTTTTTTCCGATTTTGGACACTCGAACGGTCTCCCGTCATGCTGAAATCGAGACATGGTGGATATGGCCAAAAAGTTGACGTTAGACCACGTTCATGAAATCTACAAAAAATATTTTTTTTTCCGTTTTTGGACACTCGAACGGTCTCCCGTCATGCTGAAATCGAGGCATGGTGGATATGGCCTAAAAGTTGACATTAAACCACGTTCATTAAATCTACAAAAAATATTTTTTTTTCCGATTTTGGACACTCGAACGGTCTCCCGTCATGCTGAAATCGAGACATGGTGGATATGGCCAAAAAGTTGACGTTAGACCACGTTCATGAAATCTACAAAAAAAAAAAAAAAATTCGTTTTTGGACACTCGAACGGTCTCCCGTCATGCTGAAATCGAGGCATGGTGGATATGGCCTAAAAGTTGACGTTAGACCACGTTCATGAATTCTACCAAAAATATATTTTTCAGATTTTGGACACTCAAACGGTGTCTCCCGTCATGATGAAATCGAGGCATGGTGGATATGGCCTAAAAGTTGACGTTAAACCACGTTCATGAATTCTACCAAAAATAATTTTTTCAGATTTTGGACACTCAAACGGTGTCTCCCGTCATGCTGAAATCGAGGCATGGTGGATATGGCCTAAAAGTTGACGTTAGACCACGTTCATGAAATCTACAAAAAATATTTTTTTTACCGATTTTGGACACTCGAACGGTCTCCCGTCATGCTGAAATCGAGGCATGGTGGATATGGCCTAAAAGTTGACGTTAGACCACGTTCATGAATTCTACCAAAAATATATTTTTCAGATTTTGGACACTCAAACGGTGTCCCCCGTCATGATGAAATCGAGGCATTGTGGAAATGGCCTAAAAGTTGACGTTAAACCACGTTCATGAAATCTACAAAAAATATTTTTTTTTCAGATTTTGGACACTCAAACGGTGTCTCCCGTCATGCTGAAATCGAGGCATATGGCTTAAAAGTTGACGTTAGACCACGTTCATGAAATCTTCAAAAAATATATTTTTCAGATTTTGGACACTCAAACGGTGTCTCCCGTCATGATGAAATCGATGCATGGTGGATATGGCCTAAAAGTTGACGTTAAACCACGTTCATGAAATCTACAAAAAAAAAAAAAAAATCCGATTTTGGACACTAAAACGGTGTCTCCCGTCATGCTGAAATCGAGGCATGGTGGATATGGCCAAAAAGTTGACGTTAGACCACGTTCATGAAATCTACAAAAAATATTTTTTTTCCCGATTTTGGACACTCGAACGGTCTCCCGTCATGCTGAAATCGAGACATGGTGGATATGGCCAAAAAGTTGACGTTAGACCACGTTCATGAAATCTACAAAAAATATTTTTTTTTCCGTTTTTGGACACTCGAACGGTCTCCCGTCATGCTGAAATCGAGGCATGGTGGATATGGCCTAAAAGTTGACATTAAACCACGTTCATTAAATCTACAAAAAATATTTTTTTTTACGATTTTGGACACTCAAACGGTGTCTCCCGTCATGCTGAAATCGAGGCATGGTGGATATGGCCTAAAAGTTGACGTTAGACCACGTTCATGAAATCTACAAAAAATATATTTTTCAGATTTTGGACACTCAAACGGTGTCTCCCGTCATGCTGAAATCGAGGCATGGTGGATATGGCCTAAAAGTTGACGTTAAACCACGTTCATGAAATCTACAAAAAATATTTTTTTTTCCGATTTTGGAAACTAAAACGGTGTCTCCCGTCATGCTGAAATCGAGGCATGGTGGATATGGCCAAAAATTTGACGTTAGACCACGTTCATGAAATCTACAAAAAATATTTTTTTTTCCGATTTTGGACACTAAAACGGTGTCTCCCGTCATGCTGAAATCGAGGCATGGTGGATATGGCCTAAAAGTTGACGTTAAACCACGTTCATGAAATCTACAAAAAATAATTTTTTTTCCGATTTTGGACACTCAAATTGTGTCTCCCGTCATGCTGAAATCGAGGCATATGGCTTAAAAGTTGACGTTAGACCAAGTTCATGAAATCTACAAAAAATATGTTTTTTTTCGATTTTGGACACTCGAACGGTCTCCCGTCATGCTGAAATCGAGGCATGGTGGATATGGCCTAAAAGTTGACATTAAACCACGTTCATGAAATCTACAAAAAATATTTTTTTTTCCAATTTTGGACACTCAAACGGTTTCTCCCGTCATGCTGACATCGAGGCATGGTGGATATGGCCTAAAAGTTGACGTTAGACCACGTTCATGAATTCTACCAAGAATATATTTTTCAGATTTTGGACACTCAAACGGTGTCCCCCGTCATGATGAAATCGAGGCATGGTGGATATGGCCTAAAAGTTGACGTTAAACCACGTTCATGAAATCTGCAAAAAATATATTTTTTTCCGATTTTGGACACTAAAACGGTGTCTCCCGTCATGCTGAAATCGAGGCATGGTGGATATGGCCTAAAAGTTGACATTAAACCACGTTCATGAAATCTACAAAAAATATATTTTTTTACGATTTTGGACACTCAAACGGTGTCTCCCGTCATGCTGAAATCGAGGCATGGTGGATATGGCCTAAAAGGTGACGTTAAACCACGTTCATGAAATCTACAAAAAAAAAAAATAATCCGATTTTGGACACTAAAACGGTGTCTCCCGTCATGCTGAAATCGAGGCATGGTGGATATGGCCAAAAAGTTGACGTTAGACCACGTTCATGAAATCTACAAAAAATATTTTTTTTCCCGATTTTGGACACTCGAACGGTCTCCCGTCATGCTGAAATCGAGACATGGTGGATATGGCCAAAACGTTGACGTTAGACCACGTTCATGAAATCTACAAAAAAAAAAATAAATTCCGATTTTGGACACTAAAACGGTGTCTCCCATCATGCTGAAATCGAGGCATGGTGGATATGGCCAAAAAGTTGACGTTAGACCACGTTCATGAAATCTACAAAAAAAATTTTTTTTTCCGATTTTGGACACTCGAACGGTCTCCCGTCATGCTGAAATCGAGACATGGTGGATATGGCCAAAAAGTTGACGTTAGACCACGTTCATGAAATCTACAAAAAATATTTTTTTTTCCGTTTTTGGACACTCGAACGGTCTCCCGTCATGCTGAAATCGAGGCATGGTGGATATGGCCTAAAAGTTGACATTAAACCACGTTCATTAAATCTACAAAAAATATTTTTTTTTCCGATTTTGGACACTCGAACGGTCTCCCGTCATGCTGAAATCGAGACATGGTGGATATGGCCAAAAAGTTGACGTTAGACCACGTTCATGAAATCTACAAAAAAAAAAATTGTTTTCGTTTTTGGACACTCGAACGGTCTCCCGTCATGCTGAAATCGAGGCATGGTGGATATGGCCTAAAAGTTGACGTTAGACCACGTTCATGAATTCTACCAAAAATATATTTTTCAGATTTTGCACACTCAAACGGTGTCTCCCGTCATGATGAAATCGAGGCATGGTGGATATGGCCTTAAAGTTGACGTTAAACCACGTTCATGAATTCTACCAAAAATAATTTTTTCAGATTTTGGACACTCAAACGGTGTCTCCCGTCATGCTGAAATCGAGGCATGGTGGATATGGTCTAAAAGTTGACGTTAAACCACGTTCATGAAATCTACAAAAAATATTTTTTTTTCCGATTTTGGACACTAAAACGGTGTCTCCCGTCATGCTGAAATCGAGGCATGGTGGATATGGCCAAAAAGTTGACGTTAGACCACGTTCATGAAATCTACAAAAAATATTTTTTTTATCGATTTTGGACACTCGAACGGTCTCCCGTCATGCTGAAATCGAGGCATGGTGGATATGGCCTAAAAGTTGACGTTAGACCACGTTCATGAATTCTACCAAAAATATATTTTTCAGATTTTGGACACTCAAACGGTGTCCCCCGTCATGATGAAATCGAGGCATGGTGGAAATGGCCTAAAAGTTGACGTTAAACCACGTTCATGAAATCTACAAAAAATATTTTTTTTTCAGATTTTGGACACTCAAACGGTGTCTCCCGTCATGCTGAAATCGAGGCATATGGCTTAAAAGTTGACGTTAGACCACGTTCATGAAATCTACAAAAAATATATTTTTCAGATTTTGGACACTCAAACGGTGTCTCCCGTCATGATGAAATCGATGCATGGTGGATATTGCCTAAAAGTTGACGTTAAACCACGTTCATGAAATCTACAAAAAAAAAAAAAAAATCCGATTTTGGACACTAAAACGGTGTCTCCCGTCATGCTGAAATCGAGGCATGGTGGATATGGCCAAAAAGTTGACGTTAGACCACGTTCATGAAATCTACAAAAAATATTTTTTTTCCCGATTTTGGACACTCGAACGGTCTCCCGTCATGCTGAAATCGAGACATGGTGGATATGGCCAAAAAGTTGACGTTAGACCACGTTCATGAAATCTACAAAAAATATTTTTTTTTCCGTTTTTGGACACTCGAACGGTCTCCCGTCATGCTGAAATCGAGGCATGGTGGATATGGCCTAAAAGTTGACATTAAACCACGTTCATTAAATCTACAAAAAATATATTTTTTTACGATTTTGGACACTCAAACGGTGTCTCCCGTCATGCTGAAATCGTGGCATGGTGGATATGGCCTAAAAGTTGACGTTAGACCACGTTCATGAAATCTACAAAAAATATATTTTTCAGATTTTGGACACTCAAACGGTGTCTCCCGTCATGCTGAAATCGAGGCATGGTGGATATGGCCTAAAAGTTGACGTTAAACCACGTTCATGAAATCTACAAAAAATATTTTTTTTTCCGATTTTGGAAACTAAAACGGTGTCTCCCGTCATGCTGAAATCGAGGCATGGTGGATATGGCCAAAAAGTTGACGTTAGACCACGTTCATGAAATCTACAAAAAATATTTTTTTTTCCGATTTTGGACACTAAAACGGTGTCTCCCGTCATGCTGAAATCGAGGCATGGTGGATATGGCCTAAAAGTTGACGTTAAACCACGTTCATGAAATCTACAAAAAATAATTTTTTTTCCGATTTTGGACACTCAAATTGTGTCTCCCGTCATGCTGAAATCGAGGCATATGGCTTAAAAGTTGACGTTAGACCAAGTTCATGAAATCTACAAAAAATATTTTTTTTTTCGATTTTGGACACTCGAACGGTCTCCCGTCATGCTGAAATCGAGATATGGTGGATATGGCCTAAAAGTTGACATTAAACCACGTTCATGAAATCTACAAAAAATATTTTTTTTTCCAATTTTGGACACTCAAACGGTTTCTCCCGTCATGCTGACATCGAGGCATGGTGGATATGGCCTAAAAGTTGACGTTAGACCACGTTCATGAATTCTACCAAGAATATATTTTTCAGATTTTGGACACTCAAACGGTGTCCCCCGTCATGATGAAATCGAGGCATGGTGGATATGGCCTAAAAGTTGACGTTAAACCACGTTCATGAAATCTGCAAAAAATATATTTTTTTCCGATTTTGGACACTAAAACGGTGTCTCCCGTCATGCTGAAATCGAGGCATGGTGGATATGGCCTAAAAGTTGACATTAAACCACGTTCATGAAATCTACAAAAAATATATTTTTTTACGATTTTGGACACTCAAACGGTGTCTCCCGTCATGCTGAAATCGAGGCATGGTGGATATGGCCTAAAAGGTGACGTTAAACCACGTTCATGAAATCTACAAAAAAATAAAATAATCCGATTTTGGACACTAAAACGGTGTCTCCCGTCATGCTGAAATCGAGACATGGTGGATATGGCCAAAACGTTGACGTTAGACCACGTTCATGAAATCTACAAAAAAAAATTTTTTTTCCGATTTTGGACACTAAAACGGTGTCTCCCGTCATGCTGAAATCGAGGCATGGTGGATATGGCCAAAAAGTTGACGTTAGACCACATTCATGAAATCTACAAAAAATATTTTTTTTTCCGATTTTGGACACTTGAACGGTCTCCCGTCATGCTGAAATCGAGACATGGTGGATATGGCCAAAAAGTTGACGTTAGACCACGTTCATGAAATCTACAAAAAATATTTTTTTTTCCGTTTTTGGACACTCGAACGGTCTCCCGTCATGCTGAAATCGAGGCATGGTGGATATGGCCTAAAAGTTGACATTAAACCACGTTCATTAAATCTACAAAAAATATTTTTTTTTCCGATTTTGGACACTCGAACGGTCTCCCGTCATGCTGAAATCGAGACATGGTGGATATGGCCAAAAAGTTGACGTTAGACCACGTTCATGAAATCTACAAAAAAAATTTTTTTTTTCGTTTTTGGACACTCGAACGGTCTCCCGTCATGCTGAAATCGAGGCATGGTGGATATGGCCTAAAAGTTGACGTTAGACCACGTTCATGAATTCTACCAAAAATATTTTTTTCAGATTTTGCACACTCAAACGGTGTCTCCCGTCATGATAAAATCGAGGCATGGTGGATATGAACTAAAAGTTGACGTTAGACCACGTTCATGAATTTTACCAAAAATATATTTTTCAGATTTTGGACACTCAAACGGTGTCTCCCGTCATGCTGAAATCGAGGCATATGGCTTAAAAGTTGACGTTAGACCACGTTCATGAAATCTACAAAAAATATATTTTTCAGATTTTGGACACTCAAACGGTGTCTCCCGTCATGATGAAATCGATGCATGGTGAATATGGCCTAAAAGTTGACGTTAAACCACGTTCATGAAATCTACAAAAAAAAAAAAAAAATCCGATTTTGGACACTAAAACGGTGTCTCCCGTCATGCTGAAATCGAGGCATGGTGGATATGGCCAAAAAGTTGACGTTAGACCACGTTCATGAAATCTACAAAAAATATTTTTTTTTCCGATTTTGGACACTCGAACGGTCTCCCGTCATGCTGAAATCGAGACATGGTGGATATGGCCAAAAAGTTGACGTTAGACCACGTTCATGAAATCTACAAAAAATATTTTTTTTTCCGTTTTTGGACACTCGAACGGTCTCCCGTCATGCTGAAATCGAGGCATGGTGGATATGGCCTAAAAGTTGACGTTAGACCACGTTCATGAATTCTACCAAAAATATATTTTTCAGATTTTGGACACTCAAACGGTGTCTCCCGTCATGCTGAAATCGAGGCATGGTGGATATGGCCTAAAAGTTGACGTTAAACCACGTTCATGAAATCTACAAAAAATATTTTTTTTTTCAATTTTGGACACTAAAACGGTGTCTCCCGTCATGCTGAAATCGAGGCATGGTGGATATGGCCAAAAAGTTGACGTTAGACCACGTTCATGAAATCTACAAAAAATATTTTTTTTTCCGATTTTGGACACTCGAACGGTCTCCCTTCATGCTGAAATTGAGGCATGGTGGATATGGCCTAAAAGTTGATGTTAAACCACGTTCATGAAATCTACAAAAAATATATTTTTCAGATTTTGGACACTCAAACGGTGTCTCCCGTCATGCTGAAATCGAGGCATGGTGGATATGGCCTAAAAGTTGACGTTAAACCACGTTCATGAATTCTACCAAAAATAATTTTTTCAGATTTTGGACACTCAAACGGTGTCTCCCGTCATGCTGAAATCGAGGCATGGTGGATATGGTCTAAAAGTTGACGTTAAACCACGCTCATGAAATCTACAAAAAATATTTTTTTTTACGATTTTGGACACTAAAACGGTGTCTCCCGTCATGCTGAAATCGAGGCATGGTGGATATGGCCAAAAAGTTGACGTTAGACCACGTTCATGAAATCTACAAAAAATATTTTTTTTCCCGATTTTGGACACTCGAACGGTCTCCCGTCATGCTGAAATCGAGGCATGGTGGATATGGCCAAAAAGTTGACGTTAGACCACGTTCATGAAATCTACAAAAAATATTTTTTTTTCCGATTTTGGACACTCGAACGGTCTCCCGTCATGCTGAAATCGAGGCATGGTGGATATGGCCTAAAAGTTGACGTTAAACCACGTTCATGAAATCTACAAAAAATATTTTTTTTTCCGATTTTGGAAACTAAAACGGTGTCTCCCGTCATGCTGAAATCGAGGCATGGTGGATATGGCCAAAAAGTTGACGTTAGACCACGTTCATGAAATCTACAAAAAATATTTTTTTTTCCGATTTTGGACACTCGAACAGTCTCCCGTCATGCTGAAATCGAGGCATGGTGGATATGGCCAAAAAGTTGACGTTAGACCACGTTCATGAAATCTACAAAAAATATTTTTTTTTCCGATTTTGGAAACTAAAACGGTGTCTCCCGTCATGCTGAAATCGAGGCATGGTGGATATGGCCAAAAAGTTGACGTTAGACCACGTTCATGAAATCTACAAAAAATATTTTTTTTTCCTATTTTGGACACTAAAACGGTGTCTCCCGTCATGCTGAAATCGAGGCATGTTGGATATGGCCAAAAAGTTGACGTTAGACCACGTTCATGAAATCTACAAAAAATAAATTTTTTGTAGATTTTGGACACTCGAACGGTCTCCCGTCATGCTGAAATCGAGGCATGGTGGATATGGCCTAAAAGTTGACATTAAACCACGTTCATGAAATCTACAAAAAATATTTTTTTTTACGATTTTGGACACTCAAACGGTGTCTCCCGTCATGCTGAAATCGAGGCATGGTGGATATGGCCTAAAAGTTGACGTTAAACCACGTTCATGAAATCTACAAAAAAAAAAAAAAAATCCGATTTTGGACACTAAAACGGTGTCTCCCGTCATGCTGAAATCGAGGCATGGTGGATATGGCCAAAAAGTTGACGTTAGACCACGTTCATGAAATCTCCAAAAAATATTTTTTTTTCCGATTTTGGACACTCGAACGGTCTCCCGTCATGCTGAAATCGAGACATGGTGGATATGGCCAAAAAGTTGACGTTAGACCACGTTCATGAAATCTACAAAAAATATTTTTTTTTCCGATTTTGGACACTAAAACGGTGTCTCCCGTCATGCTGAAATCCAGGCATGGTGGATATGGCCAAAAAGTTGACGTTAGACCACGTTCATGAAATCTACAAAAAATATTTTTTTTTCCGTTTTTGGACACTCGAACGGTCTCCCGTCATGCTGAAATCGAGGCATGGTGGATATGGCCTAAAAGTTGACATTAAACCACGTTCATGAAATCTACAAAAAATATTTTTTTTTACGATTTTGGACACTCAAACGGTGTCTCCCGTCATGCTGAAATCGAGGCATGGTGGATATGGCCTAAAAGTTGACGTTAAACCACGTTCATGAAATCTACAAAAAAAAAAAAAAAATCCGATTTTGGACACTAAAACGGTGTCTCCCGTCATGCTGAAATCGAGGCATGGTGGATATGGCCAAAAAGTTGACGTTAGACCACGTTCATGAAATCTCCAAAAAATATTTTTTTTTCCGATTTTGGACACTCGAACGGTCTCCCGTCATGCTGAAATCGAGACATGGTGGATATGGCCAAAAAGTTGACGTTAGACCACGTTCATGAAATCTACAAAAAATATTTTTTTTTCCGATTTTGGACACTAAAACGGTGTCTCCCGTCATGCTGAAATCCAGGCATGGTGGATATGGCCAAAAAGTTGACGTTAGACCACGTTCATGAAATCTACAAAAAATATTTTTTTTTCCGTTTTTGGACACTCGAACGGTCTCCCGTCATGCTGAAATCGAGGCATGGTGGATATGGCCTAAAAGTTGACATTAAACCACGTTCATTAAATCTACAAAAAATATTTTTTTTTTCCGATTTTGGACACTTGAACGGTCTCCCGTCATGCTGAAATCGAGACATGGTGGATATGGCCAAAAAGTTGACGTTAGACCACGTTCATGAAATCTACAAAAAATATTTTTTTTTCCGATTTTGGACACTCAAACGGTTTCTCCCGTCATGCTGACATCGAGGCATGGTGGATATGGCCTAAAAGTTGACGTTAGACCACGTTCATGAATTCTACCAAAAATATATTTTTCAGATTTTGGACACTCAAACGGTGTCCCCCGTCATGATGAAATCGAGGCATGGTGGATATGGCCTAAAAGTTGACGTTAAACCACGTTCATGAAATCTACAAAAAATAATTTTTTTTCCGATTTTGGACACTCGAACGGTCTCCCGTCATGCTGAAATCGAGGCATGGTGGATATGGCCTAAAAGTTGACATTAAACCACGTTCAGGAAATCTACAAAAAATATTTTTTTTTACGATTTTGGACACTCAAACGGTGTCTCCCGTCATGCTGAAATCGAGGCATGGTGGATATGGCCAAAAAGTTGACGTTAGACCACGTTCATGAAATCTACAAAAAATATTTTTTTTTTCCGTTTTTGGACACTCGAACGGTCTCCCGTCATGCTGAAATCGAGGCATGGTGGATATGGCCTAAAAGTTGACATTAAACCACGTTCATTAAATCTACAAAAAATATTTTTTTTTACGATTTTGGACACTCAAACGGTGTCTCCAGTCATGCTGAAATCGAGGCATGGTGGATATGGCCTAAAAGTTGACGTTAGACCACGTTCATGAATTCTACCAAAAATATATTTTTCAGATTTTGGACACTCAAACGGTGTCTCCCGTCATGCTGAAATCGAGGCATGGTGGATATGGCCTAAAAGTTGACGTTAGACCACGTTCATGAATTCTACCAAAAATATATTTTTCAGATTTTGGACACTCAAACGGTGTCTCCCGTCATGCTGAAATCGAGGCATGGTGGATATGGCCTAAAAGTTGACGTTAAACCACGTTCATGAAATCTACAAAAAATATTTTTTTTCCCGATTTTGGACACTCGAACAGTCTCCCGTCATGCTGAAATCGAGGCATGGTGGATATGGCCAAAAAGTTGACGTTAGACCACGTTCATGAAATCTACAAAAAATATTTTTTTTTCCGATTTTGGAAACTAAAACGGTGTCTCCCGTCATGCTGAAATCGAGGCATGGTGGATATGGCCAAAAAGTTGACGTTAGACCACGTTCATGAAATCTACAAAAAATATTTTTTTTTCCTATTTTGGACACTAAAACGGTGTCTCCCGTCATGCTGAAATCGAGGCATGTTGGATATGGCCAAAAAGTTGACGTTAGACCACGTTCATGAAATCTACAAAAAATAAATTTTTTGTAGATTTTGGACACTCGAACGGTCTCCCGTCATGCTGAAATCGAGGCATGGTGGATATGGCCTAAAAGTTGACATTAAACCACGTTCATGAAATCTACAAAAAATATTTTTTTTTACGATTTTGGACACTCAAACGGTGTCTCCCGTCATGCTGAAATCGAGGCATGGTGGATATGGCCTAAAAGTTGACGTTAAACCACGTTCATGAAATCTACAAAAAAAAAAAAAAAATCCGATTTTGGACACTAAAACGGTGTCTCCCATCATGCTGAAATCGAGGCATGGTGGATATGGCCAAAAAGTTGACGTTAGACCACGTTCATGAAATCTCCAAAAAATATTTTTTTTTCCGATTTTGGACACTCGAACGGTCTCCCGTCATGCTGAAATCGAGACATGGTGGATATGGCCAAAAAGTTGACGTTAGACCACGTTCATGAAATCTACAAAAAATATTTTTTTTTCCGATTTTGGACACTAAAACGGTGTCTCCCGTCATGCTGAAATCCAGGCATGGTGGATATGGCCAAAAAGTTGACGTTAGACCACGTTCATGAAATCTACAAAAAATATTTTTTTTTCCGTTTTTGGACACTCGAACGGTCTCCCGTCATGCTGAAATCGAGGCATGGTGGATATGGCCTAAAAGTTGACATTAAACCACGTTCATTAAATCTACAAAAAATATTTTTTTTTCCGATTTTGGACACTTGAACGGTCTCCCGTCATGCTGAAATCGAGACATGGTGGATATGGCCAAAAAGTTGACGTTAGACCACGTTCATGAAATCTACAAAAAATATTTTTTTTTCCGATTTTGGACACTCAAACGGTTTCTCCCGTCATGCTGACATCGAGGCATGGTGGATATGGCCTAAAAGTTGACGTTAGACCACGTTCATGAATTCTACCAAAAATATATTTTTCAGATTTTGGACACTCAAACGGTGTCCCCCGTCATGATGAAATCGAGGCATGGTGGATATGGCCTAAAAGTTGACGTTAAACCACGTTCATGAAATCTACAAAAAATAATTTTTTTTCCGATTTTGGACACTCGAACGGTCTCCCGTCATGCTGAAATCGAGGCATGGTGGATATGGCCTAAAAGTTGACATTAAACCACGTTCAGGAAATCTACAAAAAATATTTTTTTTTACGATTTTGGACACTCAAACGGTGTCTCCCGTCATGCTGAAATCGAGGCATGGTGGATATGGCCAAAAAGTTGACGTTAGACCACGTTCATGAAATCTACAAAAAATATTTTTTTTTCCGTTTTTGGACACTCGAACGGTCTCCCGTCATGCTGAAATCGAGGCATGGTGGATATGGCCTAAAAGTTGACATTAAACCACGTTCATTAAATCTACAAAAAATATTTTTTTTTACGATTTTGGACACTCAAACGGTGTCTCCAGTCATGCTGAAATCGAGGCATGGTGGATATGGCCTAAAAGTTGACGTTAGACCACGTTCATGAATTCTACCAAAAATATATTTTTCAGATTTTGGACACTCAAACGGTGTCTCCCGTCATGCTGAAATCGAGGCATGGTGGATATGGCCTAAAAGTTGACGTTAGACCACGTTCATGAATTCTACCAAAAATATATTTTTCAGATTTTGGACACTCAAACGGTGTCTCCCGTCATGCTGAAATCGAGGCATGGTGGATATGGCCTAAAAGTTGACGTTAAACCACGTTCATGAAATCTACAAAAAATATTTTTTTTTCCGATTTTGGACACTAAAACGGTGTCTCCCGTCATGCTGAAATCGAGGCATGGTGGATATGGCCAAAAAGTTGACGTTAGACCACGTTCATGAAATCTACAAAAAATATTTTTTTTTCCGATTTTGGACACTCGAACGGTCTCCCGTCATGATGAAATCGAGGCATGGTGGATATGGCCAAAAAGTTGACGTTAGACCACGTTCATGAAATCTACAAAAAATATTTTTTTTTCCGATTTTGGACACTCGAACGGTCTCCCGTCATGCTGAAATCGAGGCATGGTGGATATGGCCTAAAAGTTGACGTTAAACCACGTTAATGAAATCTACAAATAATATATTTTTCAGATTTTGGACACTCAAACGGTTTCTCCCGTCATGCTGAAATCGAGGCATGGTGGATATGACCTAAAAGTTGACGTTAAACCACGTTCATGAATTCTACCAAAAATATTTTTTTCAGATTTTGGACACTCAAACGGTGTCTCCCGTCATGCTGAAATCGAGGCATGGTGGATATGGCCTAAAAATTGACGTTAAACCACGTTCATGAAATCTACAAAAAATATTTTTATTTTCCGATTTTGGACACTAAAACGGTGTCTCCCGTCATGCTGAAATCGAGGCATGGTGGATATGGCCAAAAAGTTGACGTTAGACCACGTTCATGAAATCTACAAAAAATAAAAAAAATTCCGATTTTGGACACTCGAACGGTCTCCCGTCATGATGAAATCGAGGCATGGTGGATATGGCCTAAAAGTTGACGTTAAACCACGTTCATGAAATCTACAAAAAATATATTTTTCAGATTTTGGACACTCAAACGGTTTCTCCCGTCATGCTGAAATCGAGGCATGGTGGATATGGCCTAAAAGTTGACGTTAAACCACGTTCATGAAATCTACAAAAAATATTTTTTTTTCCGATTTTGGAAACTAAAACGGTGTCTCCCGTCATGCTGAAATCGAGGCATGGTGGATATGGCCAAAAAGTTGACGTTAGACCACGTTCATGTAATCTACAAAAAATTTTTTTTTTTCCGATTTTGGACACTAAAACGGTGTCTCCCGTCATGCTGAAATCGAGGCATGGTGGATATGGCCAAAAAGTTGACGTTAGACCAAGTTCATGAAATCTACAAAAAATATTTTTTTTTTTCGATTTTGGACACTCGAACGGTCTCCCGTCATGCTGAAATCGAGGCATGGTGGATATGGCCTAAAAGTTGACGTTAAACCACGTTCATGAAATCTACAAAAAAATTTTTTTTTTCCGATTTTGGACACTCAAATTGTGTCTCCCGTCATGCTGAAATCGAGGCATATGGCTTAAAAGTTGACGTTAGACCAAGTTCATGAAATCTACAAAAAATATTTTTTTTTTCGATTTTGGACACTCGAACGGTCTCCCGTCATGCTGAAATCGAGGCATGGTGGATATGGCCTAAAAGTTGACATTAAACCACGTTCATGAAATCTACAAAAAATATTTTTTTTTCCGATTTTGGACACTCAAACGGTTTCTCCCGTCATGCTGACATCGAGGCATGGTGGATATGGCCTAAAAGTTGACGTTAGACCACGTTCATGAATTCTACCAAAAATATATTTTTCAGATTTTGGACACTCAAACGGTGTCCCCCGTCATGATGAAATCGAGGCATGGTGGATATGGCCTAAAAGTTGACGTTAAACCACGTTCATGAAATCTACAAAAAATATTTTTTTTTCGATTTTGGACACTCGAACGGTCTCCCGTCATGCTGAAATCGAGGCATGGTGGATATGGCCTAAAAGTTGACATTAAACCACGTTCATGAAATCTACAAAAAATATTTTTTTTTCCGATTTTGGACACTCAAACGGTTTCTCCCGTCATGCTGACATCGAGGCATGGTGGATATGGCCTAAAAGTTGACGTTAGACCACGTTCATGAATTCTACCAAAAATATATTTTTCAGATTTTGGACACTCAAACGGTGTCCCCCGTCATGATGAAATCGAGGCATGGTGGATATGGCCTAAAAGTTGACGTTAAACCACGTTCATGAAATCTACAAAAAATAATTTTTTTTCCGATTTTGGACACTCGAACGGTCTCCCGTCATGCTGAAATCGAGGCATGGTGGATATGGCCTAAAAGTTGACATTAAACCACGTTCAGGAAATCTACAAAAAATATATTTTTTTACGATTTTGGACACTCAAACGGTGTCTCCCGTCATGCTGAAATCGAGGCATGGTGGATATGGCCAAAAAGTTGACGTTAGACCACGTTCATGAAATCTACAAAAAATATTTTTTTTTCCGTTTTTGGACACTCGAACGGTCTCCCGTCATGCTGAAATCGAGGCATGGTGGATATGGCCTAAAAGTTGACATTAAACCACGTTCATTAAATCTACAAAAAATATTTTTTTTTACGATTTTGGACACTCAAACGGTGTCTCCAGTCATGCTGAAATCGAGGCATGGTGGATATGGCCTAAAAGTTGACGTTAGACCACGTTCATGAAATCTACAAAAAATATTTTTTTTTCCGATTTTGGACACTAAAACGGTGTCTCCCGTCATGCTGAAATCGAGGCATGGTGGATATGGCCAAAAAGTTGACGTTAGACCACGTTCATGAAATCTACAAAAAATATTTTTTTTTCCGATTTTGGACACTCGAACGGTCTCCCGTCATGCTGAAATCGAGGCATGGTGGATATGGCCAAAAAGTTGACGTTAGACCACGTTCATGAAATCTACAAAAAAAAAAAAAAAAATCGATTTTGGACACTCGAACGGTCTCCCGTCATGCTGAAATCGAGGCATGGTGGATATGGCCTAAAAGTTGACATTAAACCACGTTCATGAAATCTACAAAAAATATTTTTTTTTCCGATTTTGGACACTCAAACGGTTTCTCCCGTCATGCTGACATCGAGGCATGGTGGATATGGCCTAAAAGTTGACGTTAGACCACGTTCATGAATTCTACCAAAAATATATTTTTCAGATTTTGGACACTCAAACGGTGTCCCCCGTCATGATGAAATCGAGGCATGGTGGATATGGCCTAAAAGTTGACGTTAAACCACGTTCATGAAATCTACAAAAAATATTTTTTTTTCCGTTTTTGGACACTCGAACGGTCTCCAGTCATGCTGAAATCGAGGCATGGTGGATATGGCCTAAAAGTTGACATTAAACCACGTTCATTAAATCTACAAAAAATATTTTTTTTTACGATTTTGGACACTCAAACGGTGTCTCCCGTCATGCTGAAATCGAGGCATGGTGGATATGGCCTAAAAGTTGACGTTAGACCACGTTCATGAATTCTACCAAAAATATATTTTTCAGATTTTGGACACTCAAACGGTGTCTCCCGTCATGCTGAAATCGAGGCATGGTGGATATGGCCTAAAAGTTGACGTTAAACCACGTTCATGAAATCTACAAAAAATATTTTTTTTTCCGATTTTGGACACTAAAACGGTGTCTCCCGTCATGCTGAAATCGAGGCATGGTGGATATGGCCAAAAAGTTGACGTTAGACCACGTTCATGAAATCTACAAAAAATATTTTTTTTTCCGATTTTGGACACTCGAACGGTCTCCCGTCATGCTGAAATCGAGGCATGGTGGATATGGCCAAAAAGTTGACGTTAGACCACGTTCATGAAATCTACAAAAAAATTTTTTTTTTCCGATTTTGGACACTCGAACGGTCTCCCGTCATGCTGAAATCGAGGCATGGTGGATATGGCCTAAAAGTTGACGTTAAACCACGTTCATGAAATCTACAAATAATATATTTTTCAGATTTTGGACACTCAAACGGTGTCTCCCGTCATGCTGAAATCGAGGCATGGTGGATATGGCCTAAAAGTTGACGTTAAACCACGTTCATGAATTCTACCAAAAATATTTTTTTCAGATTTTGGACACTCAAACGGTGTCTCCCGTCATGCTGAAATCGAGGCATGGTGGATATGGCCTAAAAGTTGACGTTAAACCACGTTCATGAAATCTACAAAAAATAATTTTTTTTTCCGATTTTGGACACTAAAACGGTGTCTCCCGTCATGCTGAAATCGAGGCATGGTGGATATGGCCAAAAAGTTGACGTTAGACCACGTTCATGAAATCTACAAAAAATATTTTTTTTTCCGATTTTGGACACTCGAACGGTCTCCCGTCATGATGAAATCGAGGCATGGTGGATATGGCCTAAAAGTTGACGTTAAACCACGTTCATGAAATCTACAAAAAATATATTTTTCAGATTTTGGACACTCAAACGGTGTCTCCCGTCATGCTGAAATCGAGGCATGGTGGATATGGCCTAAAAGTTGACGTTAAACCACGTTCATGAAATCTACAAAAAATATTTTTTTTTCCGATTTTGGAAACTAAAACGGTGTCTCCCGTCATGCTGAAATCGAGGCATGGTGGATATGGCCAAAAAGTTGACGTTAGACCACGTTCATGAAATCTACAAAAAATATTTTTTTTTCCGATTTTGGACACTAAAACGGTGTCTCCCGTCATGCTGAAATCGAGGCATGGTGGATATGGCCAAAAAGTTGACGTTAGACCAAGTTCATGAAATCTACAAAAAATATTTTTTTTTTCGATTTTGGACACTCGAACGGTCTCCCGTCATGCTGAAATCGAGGCATGGTGGATATGGCCTAAAAGTTGACGTTAAACCACGTTCATGAAATCTACAAAAAATATTTTTTTTTCCGATTTTGGACACTCAAATTGTGTCTCCCGTCATGCTGAAATCGAGGCATGGTGGATATGGCCTAAAAGTTGACGTTAGACCACGTTCATGAATTCTACCAAAAATATATTTTTCAGATTTTGGACACTCAAACGGTGTCCCCCGTCATGATGAAATCGAGGCATGGTGGATATGGCCTAAAAGTTGACGTTAAACCACGTTCATGAAATCTACAAAAAATAATTTTTTTTCCGATTTTGGACACTCGAACGGTCTCCCGTCATGCTGAAATCGAGGCATGGTGGATATGGCCTAAAAGTTGACATTAAACCACGTTCAGGAAATCTACAAAAAATATATTTTTTTACGATTTTGGACACTCAAACGGTGTCTCCCGTCATGCTGAAATCGAGGCATGGTGGATATGGCCAAAAAGTTGACGTTAGACCACGTTCATGAAATCTACAAAAAATATTTTTTTTTCCGTTTTTGGACACTCGAACGGTCTCCCGTCATGCTGAAATCGAGGCATGGTGGATATGGCCTAAAAGTTGACATTAAACCACGTTCATTAAATCTACAAAAAATATTTTTTTTTACGATTTTGGACACTCAAACGGTGTCTCCAGTCATGCTGAAATCGAGGCATGGTGGATATGGCCTAAAAGTTGACGTTAGACCACGTTCATGAAATCTACAAAAAATATTTTTTTTTCCGATTTTGGACACTAAAACGGTGTCTCCCGTCATGCTGAAATCGAGGCATGGTGGATATGGCCAAAAAGTTGACGTTAGACCACGTTCATGAAATCTACAAAAAATATTTTTTTTTCCGATTTTGGACACTCGAACGGTCTCCCGTCATGCTGAAATCGAGGCATGGTGGATATGGCCAAATAGTTGACGTTAGACCACGTTCATGAAATCTACAAAAAAAAAAAAAAAAATCGATTTTGGACACTCGAACGGTCTCCCGTCATGCTGAAATCGAGGCATGGTGGATATGGCCTAAAAGTTGACATTAAACCACGTTCATGAAATCTACAAAAAATATTTTTTTTTCCGATTTTGGACACTCAAACGGTTTCTCCCGTCATGCTGACATCGAGGCATGGTGGATATGGCCTAAAAGTTGACGTTAGACCACGTTCATGAATTCTACCAAAAATATATTTTTCAGATTTTGGACACTCAAACGGTGTCCCCCGTCATGATGAAATCGAGGCATGGTGGATATGGCCTAAAAGTTGACGTTAAACCACGTTCATGAAATCTACAAAAAATATTTTTTTTTCCGATTTTGGACACTCGAACGGTCTCCCGTCATGCTGAAATCGAGGCATGGTGGATATGGCCTAAAAGTTGACATTAAACCACGTTCAGGAAATCTACAAAAAAATTTTTTTTTTACGATTTTGGACACTCAAACGGTGTCTCCCGTCATGCTGAAATCGAGGCATGGTGGATATGGCCTAAAAGTTGACATTAAACCACGTTCATGAAATCTACAAAAAATATATTTTTTTCCGATTTTGGACACTCAAACGGTTTCTCCCGTCATGCTGACATCGAGGCATGGTGGATATGGCCTAAAAGTTGACGTTAGACCACGTTCATGAATTCTACCAAAAATATATTTTTCAGATTTTGGACACTCAAACGGTGTCCCCCGTCATGATGAAATCGAGGCATGGTGGATATGGCCTAAAAGTTGACGTTAAACCACGTTCATGAAATCTACAAAAAATATTTTTTTTTCCGTTTTTGGACACTCGAACGGTCTCCAGTCATGCTGAAATCGAGGCATGGTGGATATGGCCTAAAAGTTGACATTAAACCACGTTCATTAAATCTACAAAAAATATTATTTTTTACGATTTTGGACACTCAAACGGTGTCTCCCGTCATGCTGAAATCGAGGCATGGTGGATATGGCCTAAAAGTTGACGTTAGACCACGTTCATGAATTCTACCAAAAATATATTTTTCAGATTTTGGACACTCAAACGGTGTCTCCCGTCATGCTGAAATCGAGGCATGGTGGATATGGCCTAAAAGTTGACGTTAAACCACGTTCATGAAATCTACAAAAAATATTTTTTTTTCCGATTTTGGACACTAAAACGGTGTCTCCCGTCATGCTGAAATCGAGGCATGGTGGATATGGCCAAAAAGTTGACGTTAGACCACGTTCATGAAATCTACAAAAAATATTTTTTTTTCCGATTTTGGACACTCGAACGGTCTCCCGTCATGCTGAAATCGAGGCATGGTGGATATGGCCTAAAAGTTGACGTTAGACCACGTTCATGAAATCTACAAAAAAAAAAAGAAATCCGATTTTGGACACTCGAACGGTCTCCCGTCATGCTGAAATCGAGGCATGGTGGATATGGCCTAAAAGTTGACATTAAACCACGTTCATGAAATCTACAAAAAATATATTTTTTTACGATTTTGGACACTCAAACGGTGTCTCCCGTCATGCTGAAATCGAGACATGGTGGATATGGCCAAAAAGTTGACGTTAGACCACGTTCATGAATTCTACCAAAAATATATTTTTCAGATTTTGCACACTCAAACGGTGTCTCCCGTCATGATGAAATCGAGGCATGGTGGATATGGCCTAAAAGTTGACGTTAGACCACGTTCATGAATTCTACCAAAAATATTTTTTTCCGATTTTGGACACTCAAACGGTGTCTCCCGTCATGCTGAAATCGAGGCATGGTGGATATGGCCTACAAGTTGACGTTAGACCACGTTCATGAATTCTACCAAAAATATATTTTTCAGATTTTGCACACTCAAACGGTGTCTCCCGTCATGATGAAATCGAGGCATGGTGGATATGGCCTAAAAGTTGACGTTAGACCACGTTCATGAATTCTACCAAAAATATATTTTTCAGATTTTGGACACTCAAACGGTGTCTCCCGTCATGATGAAATCGAGGCATGGTGGATATGGCCTAAAAGTTGACGTTAAACCACGTTCATGAAATCTACAAAAAAAAAAAAAAAAATCAGATTTTGGACACTCAAACGGTGTCTCCCGTCATGCTGAAATCGAGGCATGGTGGATATGGCTTAAAAGTTGACGTTAGACCACGTTCATGAAATCTACAAACAATATTTTTTTCAGATTTTGGACACTCAAACGGTGTCTCCCGTCATGCTGAAATCGAGGCATGGTGGATATGGCTTAAAAGTTGACGTTAAACCACGTTCATGAAATCTACAAAAAATGTTTTTTTTTCCGATTTTGGACACTAAAACGGTGTCTCCCGTCATGCTGAAATCGAGGCATGGTGGATATGGCCAAAAAGTTGACGTTAGACCACGTTCATGAAATCTACAAAAAATATTTTTTTTTCCGATTTTGGACACTCGAACGGTCTCCCGTCATGCTGAAATCGAGGCATGGTGGATATGGCCAAAAAGTTGACGTTAGACCACGTTCATGAAATCTACAAAAAAAAAAAGAAATCCGATTTTGGACACTCGAACGGTCTCCCGTCATGCTGAAATCGAGGCATGGTGGATATGGCTTAAAAGTTGACGTTAGACCACGTTCATGAAATCTACAAACAATATTTTTTTCAGATTTTGGACACTCAAACGGTGTCTCCCGTCATGCTGAAATCGAGGCATGGTGGATATGGCTTAAAAGTTGACGTTAAACCACGTTCATGAAATCTACAAAAAATGTTTTTTTTTCCGATTTTGGACACTAAAACGGTGTCTCCCGTCATGCTGAAATCGAGGCATGGTGGATATGGCCAAAAAGTTGACGTTAGACCACGTTCATGAAATCTACAAAAAATATTTTTTTTTCCGATTTTGGACACTCGAACGGTCTCCCGTCATGCTGAAATCGAGGCATGGTGGATATGGCCAAAAAGTTGACGTTAGACCACGTTCATGAAATCTACAAAAAAAAAAAAAAATTCCGATTTTGGACACTCGAACGGTCTCCCGTCATGCTGAAATCGAGGCATATGGCTTAAAAGTTGACGTTAGACCACGTTCATGAAATCTACAAAAAATATTTTTTTTTCCGTTTTTGGACACTCGAACGGTCTCCCGTCATGCTGAAATCGAGGCATGGTGGATATGGCCTAAAAGTTGACGTTAGACCACGTTCATGAATTCTACCAAAAATATATTTTTCAGATTTTGCACACTCAAACGGTGTCTCCCGTCATGCTGAAATCGAGGCATGGTGGATATGGCCAAAAAGCTGACGTTAGACCACGTTCATGAAATCTACAAAAAATATTTTTTTTTTCGATTTTGGACACTCGAACGGTCTCCCGTCATGCTGAAATCGAGGCATGGTGGATATGGCCTAAAAGTTGACGTTAGACCACGTTCATGAATTCTACCAAAAATATTTTTTTCCGATTTTGGACACTCAAACGGTGTCTCCCGTCATGCTGAAATCGAGGCATGGTGGATATGGCCTACAAGTTGACGTTAGACCACGTTCATGAATTCTACCAAAAATATATTTTTCAGATTTTGCACACTCAAACGGTGTCTCCCGTCATGATGAAATCGAGGCATGGTGGATATGGCCTAAAAGTTGACGTTAGACCACGTTCATGAATTCTACCAAAAATATATTTTTCAGATTTTGGACACTCAAACGGTGTCTCCCGTCATGATGAAATCGAGGCATGGTGGATATGGCCTAAAAGTTGACGTTAAACCACGTTCATGAAATCTACAAAAAAAAAAAAAAAAATCAGATTTTGGACACTCAAACGGTGTCTCCCGTCATGCTGAAATCGAGGCATGGTGGATATGGCTTAAAAGTTGACGTTAGACCACGTTCATGAAATCTACAAACAATATTTTTTTCAGATTTTGGACACTCAAACGGTGTCTCCCGTCATGCTGAAATCGAGGCATGGTGGATATGGCTTAAAAGTTGACGTTAAACCACGTTCATGAAATCTACAAAAAATGTTTTTTTTTCCGATTTTGGACACTAAAACGGTGTCTCCCGTCATGCTGAAATCGAGGCATGGTGGATATGGCCAAAAAGTTGACGTTAGACCACGTTCATGAAATCTACAAAAAATATTTTTTTTTCCGATTTTGGACACTCGAACGGTCTCCCGTCATGCTGAAATCGAGGCATGGTGGATATGGCCAAAAAGTTGACGTTAGACCACGTTCATGAAATCTACAAAAAAAAAAAAAAAATCCGATTTTGGACACTCGAACGGTCTCCCGTCATGCTGAAATCGAGGCATATGGCTTAAAAGTTGACGTTAGACCACGTTCATGAAATCTACAAAAAATATTTTTTTTTCCGTTTTTGGACACTCGAACGGTCTCCCGTCATGCTGAAATCGAGGCATGGTGGATATGGCCTAAAAGTTGACGTTAGACCACGTTCATGAATTCTACCAAAAATATATTTTTCAGATTTTGCACACTCAAACGGTGTCTCCCGTCATGCTGAAATCGAGGCATGGTGGATATGGACTAAAAGTTGACATTAAACCACGTTCATGAAATCTACAAAAAAAAAAAGAAATCCGATTTTGGACACTCGAACGGTCTCCCGTCATGCTGAAATCGAGGCATGGTGGATATGGACTAAAAGTTGACATTAAACCACGTTCATGAAATCTACAAAAAAAAAAAGAAATCCGATTTTGGACACTCGAACGGTCTCCCGTCATGCTGAAATCGAGGCATGGTGGATATGGCCTAAAAGTTTACATTAAACCACGTTCATGAAATCTACAAAAAATATATTTTTTTACGATTTTGGACACTCAAACGGTGTCTCCCGTCATGCTGAAATCGAGACATGGTGGATATGGCCAAAAAGTTGACGTTAGACCACGTTCATGAATTCTACCAAAAATATATTTTTCAGATTTTGCACACTCAAACGGTGTCTCCCGTCATGATGAAATCGAGGCATGGTGGATATGGCCTAAAAGTTGACGTTAGACCACGTTCATGAATTCTACCAAAAATATTTTTTTCCGATTTTGGACACTCAAACGGTGTCTCCCGTCATGCTGAAATCGAGGCATGGTGGATATGGCCTACAAGTTGACGTTAGACCACGTTCATGAATTCTACCAAAAATATATTTTTCAGATTTTGCACACTCAAACGGTGTCTCCCGTCATGATGAAATCGAGGCATGGTGGATATGGCCTAAAAGTTGACGTTAGACCACGTTCATGAATTCTACCAAAAATATATTTTTCAGATTTTGGACACTCAAACGGTGTCTCCCGTCATGATGAAATCGAGGCATGGTGGATATGGCCTAAAAGTTGACGTTAAACCACGTTCATGAAATCTACAAAAAAAAAAAAAAAAATCAGATTTTGGACACTCAAACGGTGTCTCCCGTCATGCTGAAATCGAGGCATGGTGGATATGGCTTAAAAGTTGACGTTAGACCACGTTCATGAAATCTACAAACAATATTTTTTTCAGATTTTGGACACTCAAACGGTGTCTCCCGTCATGCTGAAATCGAGGCATGGTGGATATGGCTTAAAAGTTGACGTTAAACCACGTTCATGAAATCTACAAAAAATGTTTTTTTTTCCGTTTTTGGACACTCGAACGGTCTCCCGTCATGCTGAAATCGAGGCATGGTGGATATGGCCTAAAAGTTGACGTTAGACCACGTTCATGAATTCTACCAAAAATATATTTTTCAGATTTTGCACACTCAAACGGTGTCTCCCGTCATGATGAAATCGAGGCATGGTGGATATGGCCTAAAAGTTGACGTTAGACCACGTTCATGAATTCTACCAAAAATATATTTTTCAGATTTTGGACACTCAAACGGTGTCTCCCGTCATGATGAAATCGAGGCATGGTGGATATGGCCTAAAAGTTGACGTTAAACCACGTTCATGAAATCTACAAAAAAAAAAAAAAATTCAGATTTTGGACACTAAAACGGTGTCTCCCGTCATGCTGAAATCGAGGCATGGTGGATATGGCCAAAAAGTTGACGTTAGACCACGTTCATGAAATCTTCAAAAAATATTTTTTTTTCCGATTTTGGACACTCGAACGGTCTCCCGTCATGCTGAAATCGAGACATGGTGGATATGGCCAAAAAGTTGACGTTAGACCACGTTCATGAAATCTACAAAAAATATTTTTTTTTCCGTTTTTGGACACTCGAACGGTCTCCCGTCATGCTGAAATCGAGGCATGGTGGATATGGCCTAAAAGTTGACATTAAACCACGTTCATGAAATCTACAAAAAATATTTTTTTTTCCGATTTTGGAAACTAAAACGGTGTCTCCCGTCATGCTGAAATCGAGGCATGGTGGATATGGCCAAAAAGTTGACGTTAGACCACGTTCATGAAATCTACAAAAAATATTTTTTTTTCCGATTTTGGACACTAAAACGGTGTCTCCCGTCATGCTGAAATCGAGGCATGGTGGATATGGCCTAAAAGTTGACGTTAAACCACGGTCATGAAATCTTCAAAAAATATTTTTTTTTTCGATTTTGGACACTCAAATTGTGTCTCTCGTCATGCTGAAATCGAGGCATATGGCTTAAAAGTTGATGTTAGACCACGTTCATGAAATCTACAAAAAATATATTTTTCAGATTTTGGACACTCAAACGGTGTCTCCCGTCATGATGAAATCGAGGCATGGTGGATATGGCCAAAAAGCTGACGTTAGACCACGTTCATGAAATCTACAAAAAATATATTTTTTTACAATTTTGGACACTAAAACGGTGTCTCCCGTCATGCTGAAATCGAGGCATGGTGGATATGGCCAAAAAGTTGACGTTAGACCACGTTCATGAAATCTACAAAAAATATTTTTTTTACCGATTTTGGACACTCGAACGGTCTCCCGTCATGCTGAAATCGAGGCATGGTGGATATGGCCTAAAAGTTGACGTTAGACCAAGTTCATGAATTCTACCAAAAATATATTTTTCAGATTTTGGACACTCAAACGGTGTCCCCCGTCATGATGAAATCGAGGCATGGTGGAAATGGCCTAAAAGTTGACGTTAAACCACGTTCATGAAATCTACAAAAAATATTTTTTTTTCAGATTTTGGACACTCAAACGGTGTCTCCCGTCATGCTGAAATCGAGGCATATGGCTTAAAAGTTGACGTTAGACCACGTTCATGAAATCTACAAAAAATATATTTTTCAGATTTTGGACACTCAAACGGTGTCTCCCGTCATGATGAAATCGAGGCATGGTGGATATGGCCTAAAAGTTGACGTTAAACCACGTTCATGAAATCTACAAAAACAATTTTTTTTTTCGATTTTGGACACTAAAACGGTGTCTCCCGTCATGCTGAAATCGAGGCATGGTGGATATGGCCAAAAAGTTGACGTTAGACCACGTTCATGAAATCTACAAAAAATGTTTTTTTTTCCGATTTTGGACACTCGAACGGTCTCCCGTCATGCTGAAATCGAGACATGGTGGATATGGCCAAAAAGTTGACGTTAGACCACGTTCATGAAATCTACAAAAAAAATTTTTTTTTCCGTTTTTGGACACTCGAACGGTCTCCCGTCATGCTGAAATCGAGGCATGGTGGATATGGCCTAAAAGTTGACATTAAACCACGTTCATTAAATCTACAATTTTTTTTTTTTTTTACGATTTTGGACACTCAAACGGTGTCTCCCGTCATGCTGAAATCGAGGCATGGTGGATATGGCCTAAAAGTTGATGTTAAACCACGTTCATGAAATCTACAAAAAATATATTTTTCAGATTTTGGACACTCAAACGGTGTCTCCCGTCATGCTGAAATCGAGGCATGGTGGATATGGCCTAAAAGTTGACGTTAAACCACGTTCATGAATTCTACCAAAAATAATTTTTTCAGATTTTGGACACTCAAACGGTGTCTCCCGTCATGCTGAAATCGAGGCATGGTGGATATGGTCTAAAAGTTGACGTTAAACCACGTTCATGAAATCTACAAAAAATATTTTTTTTTCCGATTATGGACACTAAAACGGTGTCTCCCGTCATGCTGAAATCGAGGCATGGTGGATATGGCCAAAAAGTTGACGTTAGACCACGTTCATGAAATCTACAAAAAATATTTTTTTTCCCGGTTTTGGACACTCGAACGGTCTCCCGTCATGCTGAAATCGAGGCATGGTGGATATGGCCAAAAAGTTGACGTTAGACCACGTTCATGAAATCTACAAAAAATATTTTTTTTTCCGATTTTGGACACTCGAACGGTCTCCCGTCATGCTGAAATCGAGGCATGGTGGATATGGCCTAAAAGTTGACGTTAAACCACGTTCATGAAATCTACAAAAAATATATTTTTCAGATTTTGGACACTCAAACGGTGTCTCCCGTCATGCTGAAATCGAGGCATGGTGGATATGGCCTAAAAGTTGACGTTAAACCACGTTCATGAAATCTACAAAAAATATTTTTTTTTCCGATTTTGGAAACTAAAACGGTGTCTCCCGTCATGCTGAAATCGAGGCATGGTGGATATGGCCAAAAAGTTGACGTTAGACCACGTTCATGAAATCTACAAAAAAAAAAAAAAAATCCGATTTTGGACACTCGAACGGTCTCCCGTCATGCTGAAATCGAGGCATGGTGGATATGGCCTAAAACTTGACGTTAAACCACGTTCATGAAATCTACAAAAAATATATTTTTCAGATTTTGGACACTCAAACGGTGTCTCCCGTCATGCTGAAATCGAGGCATGGTGGATATGGCCTAAAAGTTGACGTTAGACCACGTTCATGAAATCTACAAAAAATATTTTTTTTTTCGATTTTGGACACTAAAACGGTGTCTCCCGTCATGCTGAAATCGAGGCATGGTGGATATGGCCTAAAAGTTGACGTTAAACCACGTTCATGAAATCTACAAAAAATAAAAAAAAATCCGATTTTGGACACTCAAATTGTGTCTCCCGTCATGCTGAAATCGAGGCATATGGCTTAAAAGTTGACGTTAGACCAAGTTCATGAAATCTACAAAAAAAAATTTTTTTTCCGATTTTGGACACTCGAACGGTCTCCCGTCATGCTGAAATCGAGGCATGGTGGATATGGCCTAAAAGTTGACATTAAACCACGTTCATGAAATCTACAAAAAATATTTTTTTTTCCAATTTTGGACACTCAAACGGTTTCTCCCGTCATGCTGACATCGAGGCATGGTGGATATGGCCTAAAATTTGACGTTAGACCACGTTCATGAATTCTACCAAAAATATATTTTTCAGATTTTGGACACTCAAACGGTGTCCCCCGTCATGATGAAATCGAGGCATGGTGGATATGGCCTAAAAGTTGACGTTAAACCACGTTCATAAAATCTACAAAAAATATATTTTTTTCCGATTTTGGACACTAAAACGGTGTCTCCCGTCATGCTGAAATCGAGGCATGGTGGATATGGCCAAAAAGTTGACGTTAGACCACGTTCATGAAATCTACAAAAAATATTTTTTTTTCCGATTTTGGACACTCGAACGGTCTCCCGTCATGATGAAATCGAGGCATGGTGGATATGGCCTAAAAGTTGACGTTAAACCACGTTCATGAAATCTACAAAAAAAAAAAAAAAAAAGATTTTGGACACTCAAACGGTGTCTCCCGTCATGCTGAAATCGAGGCATGGTGGATATGGCTTAAAAGTTGACGTTAGACCACGTTCATGAAATCTACAAAAAATATTTTTTTCAGATTTTGGACACTCAAAAGGTGTCTCCCGTCATGCTGAAATCGAGGCATGGTGGATATGGCCTAAAAGTTGACGTTAAACCACGTTCATGAAATCTACAAAAAATATTTTTTTTTCCGATTTTGGAAACTAAAACGGTGTCTCCCGTCATGCTGAAATCGAGGCATGGTGGATATGGCCAAAAAGTTGACGTTAGACCACGTTCATGAAATCTACAAAAAATATTTTTTTTTTTCGATTTTGGACACTAAAACGGTGTCTCCCGTCATGCTGAAATCGAGGCATGGTGGATATGGCCTAAAAGTTGACGTTAAACCACGTTCATGAAATCTTCAAAAAATATTTTTTTTTTCGATTTTGGACACTCAAATTGTGTCTCTCGTCATGCTGAAATCGAGGCATATGGCTTAAAAGTTGACGTTAGACCACGTTCATGAAATCTACAAAAAATATATTTTTCAGATTTTGGACACTCAAACGGTGTCTCCCGTCATGATGAAATCGAGGCATGGTGGATATGGCCAAAAAGCTGACGTTAGACCACGTTCATGAAATCTACAAAAAATATATTTTTACAATTTTGGACACTAAAACGGTGTCTCCCGTCATGCTGAAATCGAGGCATGGTGGATATGGCCAAAAAGTTGACGTTAGACCACGTTCATGAAATCTACAAAAAATATTTTTTTTACCGATTTTGGACACTCGAACGGTCTCCCGTCATGCTGAAATCGAGGCATGGTGCATATGGCCTAAAAGTTGACGTTAGACCACGTTCATGAATTCTACCAAAAATATATTTTTCAGATTTTGGACACTCAAACGGTGTCTCCCGTCAAGCTGAAATCGAGGCATATGGCTTAAAAGTTGACGTTAGACCACGTTCATGAAATCTACAAAAAATATATTTTTCAGATTTTGGACACTCAAACGGTGTCTCCCGTCATGATGAAATCGAGGCATGGTGGATATGGCCTAAAAGTTGACGTTAAACCACGTTCATGAAATCTACAAAAAAAAAAAAAAATCCGATTTTGGACACTAAAACGGTGTCTCCCGTCATGCTGAAATCGAGGCATGGTGGATATGGCCAAAAAGTTGACGTTAGACCACGTTCATGAAATCTACAAAAAATATTTTTTTTTCCGATTTTGGACACTCGAACGGTCTCCCGTCATGCTGAAATCGAGACATGGTGGATATGGCCAAAACGTTGACGTTAGACCACGTTCATGAAATCTACAAAAAAAAAAAAAAATTCCGATTTTGGACACTAAAACGGTGTCTCCCGTCATGCTGAAATCGAGGCATGGTGGATATGGCCAAAAAGTTGACGTTAGACCACGTTCATGAAATCTACAAAAAATATTTTTTTTTCCGATTTTGGACACTCGAACGGTCTCCCGTCATGCTGAAATCGAGACATGGTGGATATGGCCAAAAAGTTGACGTTAGACCACGTTCATGAAATCTACAAAAAATATTTTTTTTTCCGTTTTTGGACACTCGAACGGTCTCCCGTCATGCTGAAATCGAGGCATGGTGGATATGGCCTAAAAGTTGACATTAAACCACGTTCATTAAATCTACAAAAAATATTTTTTTTTCCGATTTTGGACACTCGAACGGTCTCCCGTCATGCTGAAATCGAGACATGGTGGATATGGCCAAAAAGTTGACGTTAGACCACGTTCATGAAATCTACAAAAAAAAAAAAAAAAATCGTTTTTGGACACTCGAACGGTCTCCCGTCATGCTGAAATCGAGGCATGGTGGATATGGCCTAAAAGTTGACGTTAGACCACGTTCATGAATTCTACCAAAAATATATTTTTCAGATTTTGGACACTCAAACGGTGTCTCCCGTCATGATGAAATCGAGGCATGGTGGATATGGCCTAAAAGTTGACGTTAAACCACGTTCATGAATTCTACCAAAAATAATTTTTTCAGATTTTGGACACTCAAACGGTGTCTCCCGTCATGCTGAAATCGAGGCATGGTGGATATGGCCTAAAAGTTGACGTTAGACCACGTTCATGAAATCTACAAAAAATATTTTTTTTACCGATTTTGGACACTCGAACGGTCTCCCGTCATGCTGAAATCGAGGCATGGTGGATATGGCCTAAAAGTTGACGTTAGACCACGTTCATGAATTCTACCAAAAATATATTTTTCAGATTTTGGACACTCAAACGGTGTCCCCCGTCATGATGAAATCGAGGCATGGTGGAAATGGCCTAAAAGTTGACGTTAAACCACGTTCATGAAATCTACAAAAAATATTTTTTTTTCAGATTTTGGACACTCAAACGGTGTCTCCCGTCATGCTGAAATCGAGGCATATGGCTTAAAAGTTGACGTTAGACCACGTTCATGAAATCTTCAAAAAATATATTTTTCAGATTTTGGACACTCAAACGGTGTCTCCCGTCATGATGAAATCGATGCATGGTGGATATGGCCTAAAAGTTGACGTTAAACCACGTTCATGAAATCTACAAAAAAAAAAAAAAAATCCGATTTTGGACACTAAAACGGTGTCTCCCGTCATGCTGAAATCGAGGCATGGTGGATATGGCCAAAAAGTTGACGTTAGACCACGTTCATGAAATCTACAAAAAATATTTTTTTTCCCGATTTTGGACACTCGAACGGTCTCCCGTCATGCTGAAATCGAGACATGGTGGATATGGCCAAAAAGTTGACGTTAGACCACGTTCATGAAATCTACAAAAAATATTTTTTTTTCCGTTTTTGGACACTCGAACGGTCTCCCGTCATGCTGAAATCGAGGCATGGTGGATATGGCCTAAAAGTTGACATTAAACCACGTTCATTAAATCTACAAAAAATATTTTTTTTTACGATTTTGGACACTCAAACGGTGTCTCCCGTCATGCTGAAATCGAGGCATGGTGGATATGGCCTAAAAGTTGACGTTAGACCACGTTCATGAAATCTACAAAAAATATATTTTTCAGATTTTGGACACTCAAACGGTGTCTCCCGTCATGCTGAAATCGAGGCATGGTGGATATGGCCTAAAAGTTGACGTTAAACCACGTTCATGAAATCTACAAAAAAAATATTTTTTTTCCGATTTTGGAAACTAAAACGGTGTCTCCCGTCATGCTGAAATCGAGGCATGGTGGATATGGCCAAAAATTTGACGTTAGACCACGTTCATGAAATCTACAAAAAATATTTTTTTTTCCGATTTTGGACACTAAAACGGTGTCTCCCGTCATGCTGAAATCGAGGCATGGTGGATATGGCCTAAAAGTTGACGTTAAACCACGTTCATGAAATCTTCAAAAAATATTTTTTTTTTCGATTTTGGACACTCAAATTGTGTCTCTCGTCATGCTGAAATCGAGGCATATGGCTTAAAAGTTGACGTTAGACCACGTTCATGAAATCTACAAAAAATATATTTTTCAGATTTTGGACACTCAAACGGTGTCTCCCGTCATGATGAAATCGAGGCATGGTGGATATGGCCAAAAAGCTGACGTTAGACCACGTTCATGAAATCTACAAAAAATATATTTTTACAATTTTGGACACTAAAACGGTGTCTCCCGTCATGCTGAAATCGAGGCATGGTGGATATGGCCAAAAAGTTGACGTTAGACCACGTTCATGAAATCTACAAAAAATATTTTTTTTACCGATTTTGGACACTCGAACGGTCTCCCGTCATGCTGAAATCGAGGCATGGTGCATATGGCCTAAAAGTTGACGTTAGACCACGTTCATGAATTCTACCAAAAATATATTTTTCAGATTTTGGACACTCAAACGGTGTCTCCCGTCAAGCTGAAATCGAGGCATATGGCTTAAAAGTTGACGTTAGACCACGTTCATGAAATCTACAAAAAATATATTTTTCAGATTTTGGACACTCAAACGGTGTCTCCCGTCATGATGAAATCGAGGCATGGTGGATATGGCCTAAAAGTTGACGTTAAACCACGTTCATGAAATCTACAAAAAAAAAAAAAAATCCGATTTTGGACACTAAAACGGTGTCTCCCGTCATGCTGAAATCGAGGCATGGTGGATATGGCCAAAAAGTTGACGTTAGACCACGTTCATGAAATCTACAAAAAATATTTTTTTTTCCGATTTTGGACACTCGAACGGTCTCCCGTCATGCTGAAATCGAGACATGGTGGATATGGCCAAAACGTTGACGTTAGACCACGTTCATGAAATCTACAAAAAAAAAAAAAAATTCCGATTTTGGACACTAAAACGGTGTCTCCCGTCATGCTGAAATCGAGGCATGGTGGATATGGCCAAAAAGTTGACGTTAGACCACGTTCATGAAATCTACAAAAAATATTTTTTTTTCCGATTTTGGACACTCGAACGGTCTCCCGTCATGCTGAAATCGAGACATGGTGGATATGGCCAAAAAGTTGACGTTAGACCACGTTCATGAAATCTACAAAAAATATTTTTTTTTCCGTTTTTGGACACTCGAACGGTCTCCCGTCATGCTGAAATCGAGGCATGGTGGATATGGCCTAAAAGTTGACATTAAACCACGTTCATTAAATCTACAAAAAATATTTTTTTTTCCGATTTTGGACACTCGAACGGTCTCCCGTCATGCTGAAATCGAGACATGGTGGATATGGCCAAAAAGTTGACGTTAGACCACGTTCATGAAATCTACAAAAAAAAAAAAAAAAATCGTTTTTGGACACTCGAACGGTCTCCCGTCATGCTGAAATCGAGGCATGGTGGATATGGCCTAAAAGTTGACGTTAGACCACGTTCATGAATTCTACCAAAAATATATTTTTCAGATTTTGGACACTCAAACGGTGTCTCCCGTCATGATGAAATCGAGGCATGGTGGATATGGCCTAAAAGTTGACGTTAAACCACGTTCATGAATTCTACCAAAAATAATTTTTTCAGATTTTGGACACTCAAACGGTGTCTCCCGTCATGCTGAAATCGAGGCATGGTGGATATGGCCTAAAAGTTGACGTTAGACCACGTTCATGAAATCTACAAAAAATATTTTTTTTACCGATTTTGGACACTCGAACGGTCTCCCGTCATGCTGAAATCGAGGCATGGTGGATATGGCCTAAAAGTTGACGTTAGACCACGTTCATGAATTCTACCAAAAATATATTTTTCAGATTTTGGACACTCAAACGGTGTCCCCCGTCATGATGAAATCGAGGCATGGTGGAAATGGCCTAAAAGTTGACGTTAAACCACGTTCATGAAATCTACAAAAAATATTTTTTTTTCAGATTTTGGACACTCAAACGGTGTCTCCCGTCATGCTGAAATCGAGGCATATGGCTTAAAAGTTGACGTTAGACCACGTTCATGAAATCTTCAAAAAATATATTTTTCAGATTTTGGACACTCAAACGGTGTCTCCCGTCATGATGAAATCGATGCATGGTGGATATGGCCTAAAAGTTGACGTTAAACCACGTTCATGAAATCTACAAAAAAAAAAAAAAAATCCGATTTTGGACACTAAAACGGTGTCTCCCGTCATGCTGAAATCGAGGCATGGTGGATATGGCCAAAAAGTTGACGTTAGACCACGTTCATGAAATCTACAAAAAATATTTTTTTTCCCGATTTTGGACACTCGAACGGTCTCCCGTCATGCTGAAATCGAGACATGGTGGATATGGCCAAAAAGTTGACGTTAGACCACGTTCATGAAATCTACAAAAAATATTTTTTTTTCCGTTTTTGGACACTCGAACGGTCTCCCGTCATGCTGAAATCGAGGCATGGTGGATATGGCCTAAAAGTTGACATTAAACCACGTTCATTAAATCTACAAAAAATATTTTTTTTTACGATTTTGGACACTCAAACGGTGTCTCCCGTCATGCTGAAATCGAGGCATGGTGGATATGGCCTAAAAGTTGACGTTAGACCACGTTCATGAAATCTACAAAAAATATATTTTTCAGATTTTGGACACTCAAACGGTGTCTCCCGTCATGCTGAAATCGAGGCATGGTGGATATGGCCTAAAAGTTGACGTTAAACCACGTTCATGAAATCTACAAAAAATATATTTTTTTCCGATTTTGGAAACTAAAACGGTGTCTCCCGTCATGCTGAAATCGAGGCATGGTGGATATGGCCAAAAATTTGACGTTAGACCACGTTCATGAAATCTACAAAAAATATTTTTTTTTCCGATTTTGGACACTAAAACGGTGTCTCCCGTCATGCTGAAATCGAGGCATGGTGGATATGGCCTAAAAGTTGACGTTAAACCACGTTCATGAAATCTACAAAAAATAATTTTTTTTCCGATTTTGGACACTCAAATTGTGTCTCCCGTCATGCTGAAATCGAGGCATATGGCTTAAAAGTTGACGTTAGACCAAGTTCATGAAATCTACAAAAAATATGTTTTTTTTCGATTTTGGACACTCGAACGGTCTCCCGTCATGCTGAAATCGAGGCATGGTGGATATGGCCTAAAAGTTGACATTAAACCACGTTCATGAAATCTACAAAAAATATTTTTTTTTCCAATTTTGGACACTCAAACGGTTTCTCCCGTCATGCTGACATCGAGGCATGGTGGATATGGCCAAAAAGTTGACGTTAGACCACGTTCATGAAATCTACAAAAAAAAAAAAAAAAATCGTTTTTGGACACTCGAACGGTCTCCCGTCATGCTGAAATCGAGGCATGGTGGATATGGCCTAAAAGTTGACGTTAGACCACGTTCATGAATTCTACCAAAAATATATTTTTCAGATTTTGGACACTCAAACGGTGTCTCCCGTCATGATGAAATCGAGGCATGGTGGATATGGCCTAAAAGTTGACGTTAAACCACGTTCATGAATTCTACCAAAAATAATTTTTTCAGATTTTGGACACTCAAACGGTGTCTCCCGTCATGCTGAAATCGAGGCATGGTGGATATGGCCTAAAAGTTGACGTTAGACCACGTTCATGAAATCTACAAAAAATATTTTTTTTACCGATTTTGGACACTCGAACGGTCTCCCGTCATGCTGAAATCGAGGCATGGTGGATATGGCCTAAAAGTTGACGTTAGACCACGTTCATGAATTCTACCAAAAATATATTTTTCAGATTTTGGACACTCAAACGGTGTCCCCCGTCATGATGAAATCGAGGCATGGTGGAAATGGCCTAAAAGTTGACGTTAAACCACGTTCATGAAATCTACAAAAAATATTTTTTTTTCAGATTTTGGACACTCAAACGGTGTCTCCCGTCATGCTGAAATCGAGGCATATGGCTTAAAAGTTGACGTTAGACCACGTTCATGAAATCTTCAAAAAATATATTTTTCAGATTTTGGACACTCAAACGGTGTCTCCCGTCATGATGAAATCGATGCATGGTGGATATGGCCTAAAAGTTGACGTTAAACCACGTTCATGAAATCTACAAAAAAAAAAAAAAAATCCGATTTTGGACACTAAAACGGTGTCTCCCGTCATGCTGAAATCGAGGCATGGTGGATATGGCCAAAAAGTTGACGTTAGACCACGTTCATGAAATCTACAAAAAATATTTTTTTTCCCGATTTTGGACACTCGAACGGTCTCCCGTCATGCTGAAATCGAGACATGGTGGATATGGCCAAAAAGTTGACGTTAGACCACGTTCATGAAATCTACAAAAAATATTTTTTTTTCCGTTTTTGGACACTCGAACGGTCTCCCGTCATGCTGAAATCGAGGCATGGTGGATATGGCCTAAAAGTTGACATTAAACCACGTTCATTAAATCTACAAAAAATATTTTTTTTTACGATTTTGGACACTCAAACGGTGTCTCCCGTCATGCTGAAATCGAGGCATGGTGGATATGGCCTAAAAGTTGACGTTAGACCACGTTCATGAAATCTACAAAAAATATATTTTTCAGATTTTGGACACTCAAACGGTGTCTCCCGTCATGCTGAAATCGAGGCATGGTGGATATGGCCTAAAAGTTGACGTTAAACCACGTTCATGAAATCTACAAAAAATATATTTTTTTCCGATTTTGGAAACTAAAACGGTGTCTCCCGTCATGCTGAAATCGAGGCATGGTGGATATGGCCAAAAATTTGACGTTAGACCACGTTCATGAAATCTACAAAAAATATTTTTTTTTCCGATTTTGGACACTAAAACGGTGTCTCCCGTCATGCTGAAATCGAGGCATGGTGGATATGGCCTAAAAGTTGACGTTAAACCACGTTCATGAAATCTACAAAAAATAATTTTTTTTCCGATTTTGGACACTCAAATTGTGTCTCCCGTCATGCTGAAATCGAGGCATATGGCTTAAAAGTTGACGTTAGACCAAGTTCATGAAATCTACAAAAAATATGTTTTTTTTCGATTTTGGACACTCGAACGGTCTCCCGTCATGCTGAAATCGAGGCATGGTGGATATGGCCTAAAAGTTGACATTAAACCACGTTCATGAAATCTACAAAAAATATTTTTTTTTCCAATTTTGGACACTCAAACGGTTTCTCCCGTCATGCTGACATCGAGGCATGGTGGATATGGCCTAAAAGTTGACGTTAGACCACGTTCATGAATTCTACCAAGAATATATTTTTCAGATTTTGGACACTCAAACGGTGTCCCCCGTCATGATGAAATCGAGGCATGGTGGATATGGCCTAAAAGTTGACGTTAAACCACGTTCATGAAATCTGCAAAAAATATATTTTTTTCCAATTTTGGACACTAAAACGGTGTCTCCCGTCATGCTGAAATCGAGGCATGGTGGATATGGCCTAAAAGTTGACATTAAACCACGTTCATGAAATCTACAAAAAATATATTTTTTTACGATTTTGGACACTCAAACGGTGTCTCCCGTCATGCTGAAATCGAGGCATGGTGGATATGGCCTAAAAGGTGACGTTAAACCACGTTCATGAAATCTACAAAAAAAAAAAAAAATTCCGATTTTGGACACTAAAACGGTGTCTCCCATCATGCTGAAATCGAGGCATGGTGGATATGGCCAAAAAGTTGACGTTAGACCACGTTCATGAAATCTACAAAAAAAAAATTTTTTTCCGATTTTGGACACTCGAACGGTCTCCCGTCATGCTGAAATCGAGACATGGTGGATATGGCCAAAAACTTGACGTTAGACCACGTTCATGAAATCTACAAAAAATATTTTTTTTTCCGTTTTTGGACACTCGAACGGTCTCCCGTCATGCTGAAATCGAGGCATGGTGGATATGGCCTAAAAGTTGACATTAAACCACGTTCATTAAATCTACAAAAAATATTTTTTTTTCCGATTTTGGACACTCGAACGGTCTCCCGTCATGCTGAAATCGAGACATGGTGGATATGGCCAAAAAGTTGACGTTAGACCACGTTCATGAAATCTACAAAAAAAAAAATTGTTTTCGTTTTTGGACACTCGAACGGTCTCCCGTCATGCTGAAATCGAGGCATGGTGGATATGGCCTAAAAGTTGACGTTAGACCACGTTCATGAATTCTACCAAAAATATTTTTTTCAGATTTTGCACACTCAAACGGTGTCTCCCGTCATGATGAAATCGAGGCATGGTGGATATGGCCTAAAAGTTGACGTTAGACCACGTTCATGAATTCTACCAAAAATATATTTTCCAGATTTTGGACACTCAAACGGTGTCTCCCGTCATGATGAAATCGAGGCATGGTGGATATGGCCTAAAAGTTGACGTTAAACCACGTTCATGAATTCTACCAAAAATAATTTTTTCAGATTTTGGACACTCAAACGGTGTCTCCCGTCATGCTGAAATCGAGGCATGGTGGATATGGTCTAAAAGTTGACGTTAAACCACGTTCATGAAATCTACAAAAAATATTTTTTTTTCCGATTTTGGACACTAAAACGGTGTCTCCCGTCATGCTGAAATCGAGGCATGGTGGATATGGCCAAAAAGTTGACGTTAGACCACGTTCATGAAATCTACAAAAAATATTTTTTTTATCGATTTTGGACACTCGAACGGTCTCCCGTCATGCTGAAATCGAGGCATGGTGGATATGGCCTAAAAGTTGACGTTAGACCACGTTCATGAATTCTACCAAAAATATATTTTTCAGATTTTGGACACTCAAACGGTGTCCCCCGTCATGATGAAATCGAGGCATGGTGGAAATGGCCTAAAAGTTGACGTTAAACCACGTTCATGAAATCTACAAAAAATATTTTTTTTTCAGATTTTGGACACTCAAACGGTGTCTCCCGTCATGCTGAAATCGAGGCATATGGCTTAAAAGTTGACGTTAGACCACGTTCATGAAATCTACAAAAAATATATTTTTCAGATTTTGGACACTCAAACGGTGTCTCCCGTCATGATGAAATCGATGCATGGTGGATATTGCCTAAAAGTTGACGTTAAACCACGTTCATGAAATCTACAAAAAAAAAAAAAAAATCCGATTTTGGACACTAAAACGGTGTCTCCCGTCATGCTGAAATCGAGGCATGGTGGATATGGCCAAAAAGTTGACGCTAGACCACGTTCATGAAATCTACAAAAAATATTTTTTTTCCCGATTTTGGACACTCAAATTGTGTCTCCCGTCATGCTGAAATCGAGGCATATGGCTTAAAAGTTGACGTTAGACCAAGTTCATGAAATCTACAAAAAATATTTTTTTTTTCGATTTTGGACACTCGAACGGTCTCCCGTCATGCTGAAATCGAGGCATGGTGGATATGGCCTAAAAGTTGACATTAAACCACGTTCATGAAATCTACAAAAAATATTTTTTTTTCCAATTTTGGACACTCAAACGGTTTCTCCCGTCATGCTGACATCGAGGCATGGTGGATATGGCCTAAAAGTTGACGTTAGACCACGTTCATGAATTCTACCAAGAATATATTTTTCAGATTTTGGACACTCAAACGGTGTCCCCCGTCATGATGAAATCGAGGCATGGTGGATATGGCCTAAAAGTTGACGTTAAACCACGTTCATGAAATCTGCAAAAAATATATTTTTTTCCGATTTTGGACACTAAAACGGTGTCTCCCGTCATGCTGAAATCGAGGCATGGTGGATATGGCCTAAAAGTTGACATTAAACCACGTTCATGAAATCTACAAAAAATATATTTTTTTACGATTTTGGACACTCAAACGGTGTCTCCCGTCATGCTGAAATCGAGGCATGGTGGATATGGCCTAAAAGGTGACGTTAAACCACGTTCATGAAATCTACAAAAAAATAAAATAATCCGATTTTGGACACTAAAGCGGTGTCTCCCGTCATGCTGAAATCGAGACATGGTGGATATGGCCAAAACGTTGACGTTAGACCACGTTCATGAAATCTACAAAAAAATTTTTTTTTTCCGATTTTGGACACTAAAACGGTGTCTCCCGTCATGCTGAAATCGAGGCATGGTGGATATGGCCAAAAAGTTGACGTTAGACCACATTCATGAAATCTACAAAAAATATTTTTTTTTCCGATTTTGGACACTCGAACGGTCTCCCGTCATGCTGAAATCGAGACATGGTGGATATGGCCAAAAAGTTGACGTTAGACCACGTTCATGAAATCTACAAAAAATATTTTTTTTTCCGTTTTTGGACACTCGAACGGTCTCCCGTCATGCTGAAATCGAGGCATGGTGGATATGGCCTAAAAGTTGACATTAAACAACGTTCATTAAATCTACAAAAAATATTTTTTTTTCCGATTTTGGACACTCGAACGGTCTCCCGTCATGCTGAAATCGAGACATGGTGGATATGGCCAAAAAGTTGACGTTAGACCACGTTCATGAAATCTACCAAAAATATTTTTTTCAGATTTTGCACACTCAAACGGTGTCTCCCGTCATGATAAAATCGAGGCATGGTGGATATGAACTAAAAGTTGACGTTAGACCACGTTCATGAATTTTACCAAAAATATATTTTTCAGATTTTGGACACTCAAACGGTGTCTCCCGTCATGCTGAAATCGAGGCATATGGCTTAAAAGTTGACGTTAGACCACGTTCATGAAATCTACAAAAAATATATTTTTCAGATTTTGGACACTCAAACGGTGTCTCCCGTCATGATGAAATCGATGCATGGTGAATATGGCCTAAAAGTTGACGTTAAACCACGTTCATGAAATCTACAAAAAAAAAAAAAAAATCCGATTTTGGACACTAAAACGGTGTCTCCCGTCATGCTGAAATCGAGGCATGGTGGATATGGCCAAAAAGTTGACGTTAGACCACGTTCATGAAATCTACAAAAAATATTTTTTTTTCCGATTTTGGACACTCGAACGGTCTCCCGTCATGCTGAAATCGAGACATGGTGGATATGGCCAAAAAGTTGACGTTAGACCACGTTCATGAAATCTACAAAAAATATTTTTTTTTCCGTTTTTGGACACTCGAACGGTCTCCCGTCATGCTGAAATCGAGGCATGGTGGATATGGCCTAAAAGTTGACGTTAGACCACGTTCATGAATTCTACCAAAAATATATTTTTCAGATTTTGGACACTCAAACGGTGTCTCCCGTCATGCTGAAATCGAGGCATGGTGGATATGGCCTAAAAGTTGACGTTAAACCACGTTCATGAAATCTACAAAAAATATTTTTTTTTTCAATTTTGGACACTAAAACGGTGTCTCCCGTCATGCTGAAATCGAGGCATGGTGGATATGGCCAAAAAGTTGACGTTAGACCACGTTCATGAAATCTACAAAAAATATTTTTTTTTCCGATTTTGGACACTCGAACGGTCTCCCTTCATGCTGAAATCGAGGCATGGTGGATATGGCCTAAAAGTTGATGTTAAACCACGTTCATGAAATCTACAAAAAATATATTTTTCAGATTTTGGACACTCAAACGGTGTCTCCCGTCATGCTGAAATCGAGGCATGGTGGATATGGCCTAAAAGTTGACGTTAAACCACGTTCATGAATTCTACCAAAAATAATTTTTTCAGATTTTGGACACTCAAACGGTGTCTCCCGTCATGCTGAAATCGAGGCATGGTGGATATGGTCTAAAAGTTGACGTTAAACCACGTTCATGAAATCTACAAAAAATATTTTTTTTTACGATTTTGGACACTAAAACGGTGTCTCCCGTCATGCTGAAATCGAGGCATGGTGGATATGGCCAAAAAGTTGACGTTAGACCACGTTCATGAAATCTACAAAAAATATTTTTTTTCCCGATTTTGGACACTCGAACGGTCTCCCGTCATGCTGAAATCGAGGCATGGTGGATATGGCCAAAAAGTTGACGTTAGACCACGTTCATGAAATCTACAAAAAATATTTTTTTTTCCGATTTTGGACACTCGAACGGTCTCCCGTCATGCTGAAATCGAGGCATGGTGGATATGGCCTAAAAGTTGACGTTAAACCACGTTCATGAAATCTACAAAAAATATTTTTTTTTCCGATTTTGGAAACTAAAACGGTGTCTCCCGTCATGCTGAAATCGAGGCATGGTGGATATGGCCAAAAAGTTGACGTTAGACCACGTTCATGAAATCTACAAAAAATATTTTTTTTTCCGAATTTGGACACTCGAACAGTCTCCCGTCATGCTGAAATCGAGGCATGGTGGATATGGCCAAAAAGTTGACGTTAGACCACGTTCATGAAATCTACAAAAAATATTTTTTTTTCCGATTTTGGAAACTAAAACGGTGTCTCCCGTCATGCTGAAATCGAGGCATGGTGGATATGGCCAAAAAGTTGACGTTAGACCACGTTCATGAAATCTACAAAAAATATTTTTTTTTCCTATTTTGGACACTAAAACGGTGTCTCCCGTCATGCTGAAATCGAGGCATGTTGGATATGGCCAAAAAGTTGACGTTAGACCACGTTCATGAAATCTACAAAAAATAAATTTTTTGTAGATTTTGGACACTCGAACGGTCTCCCGTCATGCTGAAATCGAGGCATGGTGGATATGGCCTAAAAGTTGACATTAAACCACGTTCATGAAATCTACAAAAAATATTTTTTTTTACGATTTTGGACACTCAAACGGTGTCTCCCGTCATGCTGAAATCGAGGCATGGTGGATATGGCCTAAAAGTTGACGTTAAACCACGTTCATGAAATCTACAAAAAAAAAAAAAAAATCCGATTTTGGACACTAAAACGGTGTCTCCCGTCATGCTGAAATCGAGGCATGGTGGATATGGCCAAAAAGTTGACGTTAGACCACGTTCATGAAATCTCCAAAAAATATTTTTTTTTCCGATTTTGGACACTCGAACGGTCTCCCGTCATGCTGAAATCGAGACTTTGTGGATATGGCCAAAAAGTTGACGTTAGACCACGTTCATGAAATCTACAAAAAATATTTTTTTTTCCGATTTTGGACACTAAAACGGTGTCTCCCGTCATGCTGAAATCGAGGCATGGTGGATATGGCTTAAAAGTTGACGTTAGACCACGTTCATGAAATCTACAAACAATATTTTTTTCAGATTTTGGACACTCAAACGGTGTCTCCCGTCATGCTGAAATCGAGGCATGGTGGATATGGCTTAAAAGTTGACGTTAAACCACGTTCATGAAATCTACAAAAAATGTTTTTTTTTCCGTTTTTGGACACTCGAACGGTCTCCCGTCATGCTGAAATCGAGGCATGGTGGATATGGCCTAAAAGTTGACGTTAGACCACGTTCATGAATTCTACCAAAAATATATTTTTCAGATTTTGCACACTCAAACGGTGTCTCCCGTCATGATGAAATCGAGGCATGGTGGATATGGCCTAAAAGTTGACGTTAGACCACGTTCATGAATTCTACCAAAAATATATTTTTCAGATTTTGGACACTCAAACGGTGTCTCCCGTCATGATGAAATCGAGGCATGGTGGATATGGCCTAAAAGTTGACGTTAAACCACGTTCATGAAATCTACAAAAAAAAAAAAAAATTCAGATTTTGGACACTAAAACGGTGTCTCCCGTCATGCTGAAATCGAGGCATGGTGGATATGGCCAAAAAGTTGACGTTAGACCACGTTCATGAAATCTTCAAAAAATATTTTTTTTTCCGATTTTGGACACTCGAACGGTCTCCCGTCATGCTGAAATCGAGACATGGTGGATATGGCCAAAAAGTTGACGTTAGACCACGTTCATGAAATCTACAAAAAATATTTTTTTTTCCGTTTTTGGACACTCGAACGGTCTCCCGTCATGCTGAAATCGAGGCATGGTGGATATGGCCTAAAAGTTGACATTAAACCACGTTCATGAAATCTACAAAAAATATTTTTTTTTCCGATTTTGGAAACTAAAACGGTGTCTCCCGTCATGCTGAAATCGAGGCATGGTGGATATGGCCAAAAAGTTGACGTTAGACCACGTTCATGAAATCTACAAAAAATATTTTTTTTTCCGATTTTGGACACTAAAACGGTGTCTCCCGTCATGCTGAAATCGAGGCATGGTGGATATGGCCTAAAAGTTGACGTTAAACCACGGTCATGAAATCTTCAAAAAATATTTTTTTTTTCGATTTTGGACACTCAAATTGTGTCTCTCGTCATGCTGAAATCGAGGCATATGGCTTAAAAGTTGATGTTAGACCACGTTCATGAAATCTACAAAAAATATATTTTTCAGATTTTGGACACTCAAACGGTGTCTCCCGTCATGATGAAATCGAGGCATGGTGGATATGGCCAAAAAGCTGACGTTAGACCACGTTCATGAAATCTACAAAAAATATATTTTTTTACAATTTTGGACACTAAAACGGTGTCTCCCGTCATGCTGAAATCGAGGCATGGTGGATATGGCCAAAAAGTTGACGTTAGACCACGTTCATGAAATCTACAAAAAATATTTTTTTTACCGATTTTGGACACTCGAACGGTCTCCCGTCATGCTGAAATCGAGGCATGGTGGATATGGCCTAAAAGTTGACGTTAGACCAAGTTCATGAATTCTACCAAAAATATATTTTTCAGATTTTGGACACTCAAACGGTGTCCCCCGTCATGATGAAATCGAGGCATGGTGGAAATGGCCTAAAAGTTGACGTTAAACCACGTTCATGAAATCTACAAAAAATATTTTTTTTTCAGATTTTGGACACTCAAACGGTGTCTCCCGTCATGCTGAAATCGAGGCATATGGCTTAAAAGTTGACGTTAGACCACGTTCATGAAATCTACAAAAAATATATTTTTCAGATTTTGGACACTCAAACGGTGTCTCCCGTCATGATGAAATCGAGGCATGGTGGATATGGCCTAAAAGTTGACGTTAAACCACGTTCATGAAATCTACAAAAACAATTTTTTTTTTCGATTTTGGACACTAAAACGGTGTCTCCCGTCATGCTGAAATCGAGGCATGGTGGATATGGCCAAAAAGTTGACGTTAGACCACGTTCATGAAATCTACAAAAAATGTTTTTTTTTCCGATTTTGGACACTCGAACGGTCTCCCGTCATGCTGAAATCGAGACATGGTGGATATGGCCAAAAAGTTGACGTTAGACCACGTTCATGAAATCTACAAAAAAATTTTTTTTTTCCGTTTTTGGACACTCGAACGGTCTCCCGTCATGCTGAAATCGAGGCATGGTGGATATGGCCTAAAAGTTGACATTAAACCACGTTCATTAAATCTACAATTTTTTTTTTTTTTTACGATTTTGGACACTCAAACGGTGTCTCCCGTCATGCTGAAATCGAGGCATGGTGGATATGGCCTAAAAGTTGATGTTAAACCACGTTCATGAAATCTACAAAAAATATATTTTTCAGATTTTGGACACTCAAACGGTGTCTCCCGTCATGCTGAAATCGAGGCATGGTGGATATGGCCTAAAAGTTGACGTTAAACCACGTTCATGAATTCTACCAAAAATAATTTTTTCAGATTTTGGACACTCAAACGGTGTCTCCCGTCATGCTGAAATCGAGGCATGGTGGATATGGTCTAAAAGTTGACGTTAAACCACGTTCATGAAATCTACAAAAAATATTTTTTTTTCCGATTATGGACACTAAAACGGTGTCTCCCGTCATGCTGAAATCGAGGCATGGTGGATATGGCCAAAAAGTTGACGTTAGACCACGTTCATGAAATCTACAAAAAATATTTTTTTTCCCGGTTTTGGACACTCGAACGGTCTCCCGTCATGCTGAAATCGAGGCATGGTGGATATGGCCAAAAAGTTGACGTTAGACCACGTTCATGAAATCTACAAAAAATATTTTTTTTTCCGATTTTGGACACTCGAACGGTCTCCCGTCATGCTGAAATCGAGGCATGGTGGATATGGCCTAAAAGTTGACGTTAAACCACGTTCATGAAATCTACAAAAAATATATTTTTCAGATTTTGGACACTCAAACGGTGTCTCCCGTCATGCTGAAATCGAGGCATGGTGGATATGGCCTAAAAGTTGACGTTAAACCACGTTCATGAAATCTACAAAAAATATTTTTTTTTCCGATTTTGGAAACTAAAACGGTGTCTCCCGTCATGCTGAAATCGAGGCATGGTGGATATGGCCAAAAAGTTGACGTTAGACCACGTTCATGAAATCTACAAAAAAAAAAAAAAAATCCGATTTTGGACACTCGAACGGTCTCCCGTCATGCTGAAATCGAGGCATGGTGGATATGGCCTAAAACTTGACGTTAAACCACGTTCATGAAATCTACAAAAAATATATTTTTCAGATTTTGGACACTCAAACGGTGTCTCCCGTCATGCTGAAATCGAGGCATGGTGGATATGGCCTAAAAGTTGACGTTAGACCACGTTCATGAAATCTACAAAAAATATTTTTTTTTTCGATTTTGGACACTAAAACGGTGTCTCCCGTCATGCTGAAATCGAGGCATGGTGGATATGGCCTAAAAGTTGACGTTAAACCACGTTCATGAAATCTACAAAAAATAAAAAAAAATCCGATTTTGGACACTCAAATTGTGTCTCCCGTCATGCTGAAATCGAGGCATATGGCTTAAAAGTTGACGTTAGACCAAGTTCATGAAATCTACAAAAAAAATTTTTTTTTCCGATTTTGGACACTCGAACGGTCTCCCGTCATGCTGAAATCGAGGCATGGTGGATATGGCCTAAAAGTTGACATTAAACCACGTTCATGAAATCTACAAAAAATATTTTTTTTTCCAATTTTGGACACTCAAACGGTTTCTCCCGTCATGCTGACATCGAGGCATGGTGGATATGGCCTAAAATTTGACGTTAGACCACGTTCATGAATTCTACCAAAAATATATTTTTCAGATTTTGGACACTCAAACGGTGTCCCCCGTCATGATGAAATCGAGGCATGGTGGATATGGCCTAAAAGTTGACGTTAAACCACGTTCATAAAATCTACAAAAAATATATTTTTTTCCGATTTTGGACACTAAAACGGTGTCTCCCGTCATGCTGAAATCGAGGCATGGTGGATATGGCCAAAAAGTTGACGTTAGACCACGTTCATGAAATCTACAAAAAATATTTTTTTTTCCGATTTTGGACACTCGAACGGTCTCCCGTCATGATGAAATCGAGGCATGGTGGATATGGCCTAAAAGTTGACGTTAAACCACGTTCATGAAATCTACAAAAAAAAAAAAAAAAAAGATTTTGGACACTCAAACGGTGTCTCCCGTCATGCTGAAATCGAGGCATGGTGGATATGGCTTAAAAGTTGACGTTAGACCACGTTCATGAAATCTACAAAAAATATTTTTTTCAGATTTTGGACACTCAAAAGGTGTCTCCCGTCATGCTGAAATCGAGGCATGGTGGATATGGCCTAAAAGTTGACGTTAAACCACGTTCATGAAATCTACAAAAAATATTTTTTTTTCCGATTTTGGAAACTAAAACGGTGTCTCCCGTCATGCTGAAATCGAGGCATGGTGGATATGGCCAAAAAGTTGACGTTAGACCACGTTCATGAAATCTACAAAAAATATTTTTTTTTTTCGATTTTGGACACTAAAACGGTGTCTCCCGTCATGCTGAAATCGAGGCATGGTGGATATGGCCTAAAAGTTGACGTTAAACCACGTTCATGAAATCTTCAAAAAATATTTTTTTTTTCGATTTTGGACACTCAAATTGTGTCTCTCGTCATGCTGAAATCGAGGCATATGGCTTAAAAGTTGACGTTAGACCACGTTCATGAAATCTACAAAAAATATATTTTTCAGATTTTGGACACTCAAACGGTGTCTCCCGTCATGATGAAATCGAGGCATGGTGGATATGGCCAAAAAGCTGACGTTAGACCACGTTCATGAAATCTACAAAAAATATATTTTTACAATTTTGGACACTAAAACGGTGTCTCCCGTCATGCTGAAATCGAGGCATGGTGGATATGGCCAAAAAGTTGACGTTAGACCACGTTCATGAAATCTACAAAAAATATTTTTTTTACCGATTTTGGACACTCGAACGGTCTCCCGTCATGCTGAAATCGAGGCATGGTGCATATGGCCTAAAAGTTGACGTTAGACCACGTTCATGAATTCTACCAAAAATATATTTTTCAGATTTTGGACACTCAAACGGTGTCTCCCGTCAAGCTGAAATCGAGGCATATGGCTTAAAAGTTGACGTTAGACCACGTTCATGAAATCTACAAAAAATATATTTTTCAGATTTTGGACACTCAAACGGTGTCTCCCGTCATGATGAAATCGAGGCATGGTGGATATGGCCTAAAAGTTGACGTTAAACCACGTTCATGAAATCTACAAAAAAAAAAAAAAATCCGATTTTGGACACTAAAACGGTGTCTCCCGTCATGCTGAAATCGAGGCATGGTGGATATGGCCAAAAAGTTGACGTTAGACCACGTTCATGAAATCTACAAAAAATATTTTTTTTTCCGATTTTGGACACTCGAACGGTCTCCCGTCATGCTGAAATCGAGACATGGTGGATATGGCCAAAACGTTGACGTTAGACCACGTTCATGAAATCTACAAAAAAAAAAAAAAATTCCGATTTTGGACACTAAAACGGTGTCTCCCGTCATGCTGAAATCGAGGCATGGTGGATATGGCCAAAAAGTTGACGTTAGACCACGTTCATGAAATCTACAAAAAATATTTTTTTTTCCGATTTTGGACACTCGAACGGTCTCCCGTCATGCTGAAATCGAGACATGGTGGATATGGCCAAAAAGTTGACGTTAGACCACGTTCATGAAATCTACAAAAAATATTTTTTTTTCCGTTTTTGGACACTCGAACGGTCTCCCGTCATGCTGAAATCGAGGCATGGTGGATATGGCCTAAAAGTTGACATTAAACCACGTTCATTAAATCTACAAAAAATATTTTTTTTTCCGATTTTGGACACTCGAACGGTCTCCCGTCATGCTGAAATCGAGACATGGTGGATATGGCCAAAAAGTTGACGTTAGACCACGTTCATGAAATCTACAAAAAAAAAAAAAAAAATCGTTTTTGGACACTCGAACGGTCTCCCGTCATGCTGAAATCGAGGCATGGTGGATATGGCCTAAAAGTTGACGTTAGACCACGTTCATGAATTCTACCAAAAATATATTTTTCAGATTTTGGACACTCAAACGGTGTCTCCCGTCATGATGAAATCGAGGCATGGTGGATATGGCCTAAAAGTTGACGTTAAACCACGTTCATGAATTCTACCAAAAATAATTTTTTCAGATTTTGGACACTCAAACGGTGTCTCCCGTCATGCTGAAATCGAGGCATGGTGGATATGGCCTAAAAGTTGACGTTAGACCACGTTCATGAAATCTACAAAAAATATTTTTTTTACCGATTTTGGACACTCGAACGGTCTCCCGTCATGCTGAAATCGAGGCATGGTGGATATGGCCTAAAAGTTGACGTTAGACCACGTTCATGAATTCTACCAAAAATATATTTTTCAGATTTTGGACACTCAAACGGTGTCCCCCGTCATGATGAAATCGAGGCATGGTGGAAATGGCCTAAAAGTTGACGTTAAACCACGTTCATGAAATCTACAAAAAATATTTTTTTTTCAGATTTTGGACACTCAAACGGTGTCTCCCGTCATGCTGAAATCGAGGCATATGGCTTAAAAGTTGACGTTAGACCACGTTCATGAAATCTTCAAAAAATATATTTTTCAGATTTTGGACACTCAAACGGTGTCTCCCGTCATGATGAAATCGATGCATGGTGGATATGGCCTAAAAGTTGACGTTAAACCACGTTCATGAAATCTACAAAAAAAAAAAAAAAATCCGATTTTGGACACTAAAACGGTGTCTCCCGTCATGCTGAAATCGAGGCATGGTGGATATGGCCAAAAAGTTGACGTTAGACCACGTTCATGAAATCTACAAAAAATATTTTTTTTCCCGATTTTGGACACTCGAACGGTCTCCCGTCATGCTGAAATCGAGACATGGTGGATATGGCCAAAAAGTTGACGTTAGACCACGTTCATGAAATCTACAAAAAATATTTTTTTTTCCGTTTTTGGACACTCGAACGGTCTCCCGTCATGCTGAAATCGAGGCATGGTGGATATGGCCTAAAAGTTGACATTAAACCACGTTCATTAAATCTACAAAAAATATTTTTTTTTACGATTTTGGACACTCAAACGGTGTCTCCCGTCATGCTGAAATCGAGGCATGGTGGATATGGCCTAAAAGTTGACGTTAGACCACGTTCATGAAATCTACAAAAAATATATTTTTCAGATTTTGGACACTCAAACGGTGTCTCCCGTCATGCTGAAATCGAGGCATGGTGGATATGGCCTAAAAGTTGACGTTAAACCACGTTCATGAAATCTACAAAAAATATATTTTTTTCCGATTTTGGAAACTAAAACGGTGTCTCCCGTCATGCTGAAATCGAGGCATGGTGGATATGGCCAAAAATTTGACGTTAGACCACGTTCATGAAATCTACAAAAAATATTTTTTTTTCCGATTTTGGACACTAAAACGGTGTCTCCCGTCATGCTGAAATCGAGGCATGGTGGATATGGCCTTAAAGTTGACGTTAAACCACGTTCATGAAATCTACAAAAAATAATTTTTTTTCCGATTTTGGACACTCAAATTGTGTCTCCCGTCATGCTGAAATCGAGGCATATGGCTTAAAAGTTGACGTTAGACCAAGTTCATGAAATCTACAAAAAATATGTTTTTTTTCGATTTTGGACACTCGAACGGTCTCCCGTCATGCTGAAATCGAGGCATGGTGGATATGGCCTAAAAGTTGACATTAAACCACGTTCATGAAATCTACAAAAAATATTTTTTTTTCCAATTTTGGACACTCAAACGGTTTCTCCCGTCATGCTGACATCGAGGCATGGTGGATATGGCCAAAAAGTTGACGTTAGACCACGTTCATGAAATCTACAAAAAAAAAAAAAAAAATCGTTTTTGGACACTCGAACGGTCTCCCGTCATGCTGAAATCGAGGCATGGTGGATATGGCCTAAAAGTTGACGTTAGACCACGTTCATGAATTCTACCAAAAATATATTTTTCAGATTTTGGACACTCAAACGGTGTCTCCCGTCATGATGAAATCGAGGCATGGTGGATATGGCCTAAAAGTTGACGTTAAACCACGTTCATGAATTCTACCAAAAATAATTTTTTCAGATTTTGGACACTCAAACGGTGTCTCCCGTCATGCTGAAATCGAGGCATGGTGGATATGGCCTAAAAGTTGACGTTAGACCACGTTCATGAAATCTACAAAAAATATTTTTTTTACCGATTTTGGACACTCGAACGGTCTCCCGTCATGCTGAAATCGAGGCATGGTGGATATGGCCTAAAAGTTGACGTTAGACCACGTTCATGAATTCTACCAAAAATATATTTTTCAGATTTTGGACACTCAAACGGTGTCCCCCGTCATGATGAAATCGAGGCATGGTGGAAATGGCCTAAAAGTTGACGTTAAACCACGTTCATGAAATCTACAAAAAATATTTTTTTTTCAGATTTTGGACACTCAAACGGTGTCTCCCGTCATGCTGAAATCGAGGCATATGGCTTAAAAGTTGACGTTAGACCACGTTCATGAAATCTTCAAAAAATATATTTTTCAGATTTTGGACACTCAAACGGTGTCTCCCGTCATGATGAAATCGATGCATGGTGGATATGGCCTAAAAGTTGACGTTAAACCACGTTCATGAAATCTACAAAAAAAAAAAAAAAATCCGATTTTGGACACTAAAACGGTGTCTCCCGTCATGCTGAAATCGAGGCATGGTGGATATGGCCAAAAAGTTGACGTTAGACCACGTTCATGAAATCTACAAAAAATATTTTTTTTCCCGATTTTGGACACTCGAACGGTCTCCCGTCATGCTGAAATCGAGACATGGTGGATATGGCCAAAAAGTTGACGTTAGACCACGTTCATGAAATCTACAAAAAATATTTTTTTTTCCGTTTTTGGACACTCGAACGGTCTCCCGTCATGCTGAAATCGAGGCATGGTGGATATGGCCTAAAAGTTGACATTAAACCACGTTCATTAAATCTACAAAAAATATTTTTTTTTACGATTTTGGACACTCAAACGGTGTCTCCCGTCATGCTGAAATCGAGGCATGGTGGATATGGCCTAAAAGTTGACGTTAGACCACGTTCATGAAATCTACAAAAAATATATTTTTCAGATTTTGGACACTCAAACGGTGTCTCCCGTCATGCTGAAATCGAGGCATGGTGGATATGGCCTAAAAGTTGACGTTAAACCACGTTCATGAAATCTACAAAAAATATATTTTTTTCCGATTTTGGAAACTAAAACGGTGTCTCCCGTCATGCTGAAATCGAGGCATGGTGGATATGGCCAAAAATTTGACGTTAGACCACGTTCATGAAATCTACAAAAAATATTTTTTTTTCCGATTTTGGACACTAAAACGGTGTCTCCCGTCATGCTGAAATCGAGGCATGGTGGATATGGCCTAAAAGTTGACGTTAAACCACGTTCATGAAATCTACAAAAAATATTTTTTTTTCCGATTTTGGACACTCAAATTGTGTCTCCCGTCATGCTGAAATCGAGGCATATGGCTTAAAAGTTGACGTTAGACCAAGTTCATGAAATCTACAAAAAATATGTTTTTTTTCGATTTTGGACACTCGAACGGTCTCCCGTCATGCTGAAATCGAGGCATGGTGGATATGGCCTAAAAGTTGACATTAAACCACGTTCATGAAATCTACAAAAAATATTTTTTTTTCCAATTTTGGACACTCAAACGGTTTCTCCCGTCATGCTGACATCGAGGCATGGTGGATATGGCCTAAAAGTTGACGTTAGACCACGTTCATGAATTCTACCAAGAATATATTTTTCAGATTTTGGACACTCAAACGGTGTCCCCCGTCATGATGAAATCGAGGCATGGTGGATATGGCCTAAAAGTTGACGTTAAACCACGTTCATGAAATCTGCAAAAAATATATTTTTTTCCAATTTTGGACACTAAAACGGTGTCTCCCGTCATGCTGAAATCGAGGCATGGTGGATATGGCCTAAAAGTTGACATTAAACCACGTTCATGAAATCTACAAAAAATATATTTTTTTACGATTTTGGACACTCAAACGGTGTCTCCCGTCATGCTGAAATCGAGGCATGGTGGATATGGCCTAAAAGGTGACGTTAAACCACGTTCATGAAATCTACAAAAAAAAAAAAAAATTCCGATTTTGGACACTAAAACGGTGTCTCCCATCATGCTGAAATCGAGGCATGGTGGATATGGCCAAAAAGTTGACGTTAGACCACGTTCATGAAATCTACAAAAAAAATTTTTTTTTCCGATTTTGGACACTCGAACGGTCTCCCGTCATGCTGAAATCGAGACATGGTGGATATGGCCAAAAACTTGACGTTAGACCACGTTCATGAAATCTACAAAAAATATTTTTTTTTCCGTTTTTGGACACTCGAACGGTCTCCCGTCATGCTGAAATCGAGGCATGGTGGATATGGCCTAAAAGTTGACATTAAACCACGTTCATTAAATCTACAAAAAATATTTTTTTTTCCGATTTTGGACACTCGAACGGTCTCCCGTCATGCTGAAATCGAGACATGGTGGATATGGCCAAAAAGTTGACGTTAGACCACGTTCATGAAATCTACAAAAAAAAAAATTGTTTTCGTTTTTGGACACTCGAACGGTCTCCCGTCATGCTGAAATCGAGGCATGGTGGATATGGCCTAAAAGTTGACGTTAGACCACGTTCATGAATTCTACCAAAAATATTTTTTTCAGATTTTGCACACTCAAACGGTGTCTCCCGTCATGATGAAATCGAGGCATGGTGGATATGGCCTAAAAGTTGACGTTAGACCACGTTCATGAATTCTACCAAAAATATATTTTTCAGATTTTGGACACTCAAACGGTGTCTCCCGTCATGATGAAATCGAGGCATGGTGGATATGGCCTAAAAGTTGACGTTAAACCACGTTCATGAATTCTACCAAAAATAATTTTTTCAGATTTTGGACACTCAAACGGTGTCTCCCGTCATGCTGAAATCGAGGCATGGTGGATATGGTCTAAAAGTTGACGTTAAACCACGTTCATGAAATCTACAAAAAATATTTTTTTTTCCGATTTTGGACACTAAAACGGTGTCTCCCGTCATGCTGAAATCGAGGCATGGTGGATATGGCCAAAAAGTTGACGTTAGACCACGTTCATGAAATCTACAAAAAATATTTTTTTTATCGATTTTGGACACTCGAACGGTCTCCCGTCATGCTGAAATCGAGGCATGGTGGATATGGCCTAAAAGTTGACGTTAGACCACGTTCATGAATTCTACCAAAAATATATTTTTCAGATTTTGGACACTCAAACGGTGTCCCCCGTCATGATGAAATCGAGGCATGGTGGAAATGGCCTAAAAGTTGACGTTAAACCACGTTCATGAAATCTACAAAAAATATTTTTTTTTCAGATTTTGGACACTCAAACGGTGTCTCCCGTCATGCTGAAATCGAGGCATATGGCTTAAAAGTTGACGTTAGACCACGTTCATGAAATCTACAAAAAATATATTTTTCAGATTTTGGACACTCAAACGGTGTCTCCCGTCATGATGAAATCGATGCATGGTGGATATTGCCTAAAAGTTGACGTTAAACCACGTTCATGAAATCTACAAAAAAAAAAAAAAAATCCGATTTTGGACACTAAAACGGTGTCTCCCGTCATGCTGAAATCGAGGCATGGTGGATATGGCCAAAAAGTTGACGCTAGACCACGTTCATGAAATCTACAAAAAATATTTTTTTTCCCGATTTTGGACACTCAAATTGTGTCTCCCGTCATGCTGAAATCGAGGCATATGGCTTAAAAGTTGACGTTAGACCAAGTTCATGAAATCTACAAAAAATATTTTTTTTTTCGATTTTGGACACTCGAACGGTCTCCCGTCATGCTGAAATCGAGGCATGGTGGATATGGCCTAAAAGTTGACATTAAACCACGTTCATGAAATCTACAAAAAATATTTTTTTTTCCAATTTTGGACACTCAAACGGTTTCTCCCGTCATGCTGACATCGAGGCATGGTGGATATGGCCTAAAAGTTGACGTTAGACCACGTTCATGAATTCTACCAAGAATATATTTTTCAGATTTTGGACACTCAAACGGTGTCCCCCGTCATGATGAAATCGAGGCATGGTGGATATGGCCTAAAAGTTGACGTTAAACCACGTTCATGAAATCTGCAAAAAATATATTTTTTTCCGATTTTGGACACTAAAACGGTGTCTCCCGTCATGCTGAAATCGAGGCATGGTGGATATGGCCTAAAAGTTGACATTAAACCACGTTCATGAAATCTACAAAAAATATATTTTTTTACGATTTTGGACACTCAAACGGTGTCTCCCGTCATGCTGAAATCGAGGCATGGTGGATATGGCCTAAAAGGTGACGTTAAACCACGTTCATGAAATCTACAAAAAAATAAAATAATCCGATTTTGGACACTAAAGCGGTGTCTCCCGTCATGCTGAAATCGAGACATGGTGGATATGGCCAAAACGTTGACGTTAGACCACGTTCATGAAATCTACAAAAAAAATTTTTTTTTCCGATTTTGGACACTAAAACGGTGTCTCCCGTCATGCTGAAATCGAGGCATGGTGGATATGGCCAAAAAGTTGACGTTAGACCACATTCATGAAATCTACAAAAAATATTTTTTTTTCCGATTTTGGACACTCGAACGGTCTCCCGTCATGCTGAAATCGAGACATGGTGGATATGGCCAAAAAGTTGACGTTAGACCACGTTCATGAAATCTACAAAAAATATTTTTTTTTCCGTTTTTGGACACTCGAACGGTCTCCCGTCATGCTGAAATCGAGGCATGGTGGATATGGCCTAAAAGTTGACATTAAACAACGTTCATTAAATCTACAAAAAATATTTTTTTTTCCGATTTTGGACACTCGAACGGTCTCCCGTCATGCTGAAATCGAGACATGGTGGATATGGCCAAAAAGTTGACGTTAGACCACGTTCATGAAATCTACCAAAAATATTTTTTTCAGATTTTGCACACTCAAACGGTGTCTCCCGTCATGATAAAATCGAGGCATGGTGGATATGAACTAAAAGTTGACGTTAGACCACGTTCATGAATTTTACCAAAAATATATTTTTCAGATTTTGGACACTCAAACGGTGTCTCCCGTCATGCTGAAATCGAGGCATATGGCTTAAAAGTTGACGTTAGACCACGTTCATGAAATCTACAAAAAATATATTTTTCAGATTTTGGACACTCAAACGGTGTCTCCCGTCATGATGAAATCGATGCATGGTGAATATGGCCTAAAAGTTGACGTTAAACCACGTTCATGAAATCTACAAAAAAAAAAAAAAAATCCGATTTTGGACACTAAAACGGTGTCTCCCGTCATGCTGAAATCGAGGCATGGTGGATATGGCCAAAAAGTTGACGTTAGACCACGTTCATGAAATCTACAAAAAATATTTTTTTTTCCGATTTTGGACACTCGAACGGTCTCCCGTCATGCTGAAATCGAGACATGGTGGATATGGCCAAAAAGTTGACGTTAGACCACGTTCATGAAATCTACAAAAAATATTTTTTTTTCCGTTTTTGGACACTCGAACGGTCTCCCGTCATGCTGAAATCGAGGCATGGTGGATATGGCCTAAAAGTTGACGTTAGACCACGTTCATGAATTCTACCAAAAATATATTTTTCAGATTTTGGACACTCAAACGGTGTCTCCCGTCATGCTGAAATCGAGGCATGGTGGATATGGCCTAAAAGTTGACGTTAAACCACGTTCATGAAATCTACAAAAAATATTTTTTTTTTCAATTTTGGACACTAAAACGGTGTCTCCCGTCATGCTGAAATCGAGGCATGGTGGATATGGCCAAAAAGTTGACGTTAGACCACGTTCATGAAATCTACAAAAAATATTTTTTTTTCCGATTTTGGACACTCGAACGGTCTCCCTTCATGCTGAAATCGAGGCATGGTGGATATGGCCTAAAAGTTGATGTTAAACCACGTTCATGAAATCTACAAAAAATATATTTTTCAGATTTTGGACACTCAAACGGTGTCTCCCGTCATGCTGAAATCGAGGCATGGTGGATATGGCCTAAAAGTTGACGTTAAACCACGTTCATGAATTCTACCAAAAATAATTTTTTCAGATTTTGGACACTCAAACGGTGTCTCCCGTCATGCTGAAATCGAGGCATGGTGGATATGGTCTAAAAGTTGACGTTAAACCACGTTCATGAAATCTACAAAAAATATTTTTTTTTACGATTTTGGACACTAAAACGGTGTCTCCCGTCATGCTGAAATCGAGGCATGGTGGATATGGCCAAAAAGTTGACGTTAGACCACGTTCATGAAATCTACAAAAAATATTTTTTTTCCCGATTTTGGACACTCGAACGGTCTCCCGTCATGCTGAAATCGAGGCATGGTGGATATGGCCAAAAAGTTGACGTTAGACCACGTTCATGAAATCTACAAAAAATATTTTTTTTTCCGATTTTGGACACTCGAACGGTCTCCCGTCATGCTGAAATCGAGGCATGGTGGATATGGCCTAAAAGTTGACGTTAAACCACGTTCATGAAATCTACAAAAAATATTTTTTTTTCCGATTTTGGAAACTAAAACGGTGTCTCCCGTCATGCTGAAATCGAGGCATGGTGGATATGGCCAAAAAGTTGACGTTAGACCACGTTCATGAAATCTACAAAAAATATTTTTTTTTCCGATTTTGGACACTCGAACAGTCTCCCGTCATGCTGAAATCGAGGCATGGTGGATATGGCCAAAAAGTTGACGTTAGACCACGTTCATGAAATCTACAAAAAATATTTTTTTTTCCGATTTTGGAAACTAAAACGGTGTCTCCCGTCATGCTGAAATCGAGGCATGGTGGATATGGCCAAAAAGTTGACGTTAGACCACGTTCATGAAATCTACAAAAAATATTTTTTTTTCCTATTTTGGACACTAAAACGGTGTCTCCCGTCATGCTGAAATCGAGGCATGTTGGATATGGCCAAAAAGTTGACGTTAGACCACGTTCATGAAATCTACAAAAAATAAATTTTTTGTAGATTTTGGACACTCGAACGGTCTCCCGTCATGCTGAAATCGAGGCATGGTGGATATGGCCTAAAAGTTGACATTAAACCACGTTCATGAAATCTACAAAAAATATTTTTTTTTACGATTTTGGACACTCAAACGGTGTCTCCCGTCATGCTGAAATCGAGGCATGGTGGATATGGCCTAAAAGTTGACGTTAAACCACGTTCATGAAATCTACAAAAAAAAAAAAAAAATCCGATTTTGGACACTAAAACGGTGTCTCCCGTCATGCTGAAATCGAGGCATGGTGGATATGGCCAAAAAGTTGACGTTAGACCACGTTCATGAAATCTCCAAAAAATATTTTTTTTTCCGATTTTGGACACTCGAACGGTCTCCCGTCATGCTGAAATCGAGACTTTGTGGATATGGCCAAAAAGTTGACGTTAGACCACGTTCATGAAATCTACAAAAAATATTTTTTTTTCCGATTTTGGACACTAAAACGGTGTCTCCCGTCATGCTGAAATCCAGGCATGGTGGATATGGCCAAAAAGTTGACGTTAGACCACGTTCATGAAATCTACAAAAAATATTTTTTTTTCCGTTTTTGGACACTCGAACGGTCTCCCGTCATGCTGAAATCGAGGCATGGTGGATATGGCCTAAAAGTTGACATTAAACCACGTTCATTAAATCTACAAAAAATATTTTTTTTTTCCGATTTTGGACACTTGAACGGTCTCCCGTCATGCTGAAATCGAGACATGGTGGATATGGCCAAAAAGTTGACGTTAGACCACGTTCATGAAATCTACAAAAAATATTTTTTTTTCCGATTTTGGACACTCAAACGGTTTCTCCCGTCATGCTGACATCGAGGCATGGTGGATATGGCCTAAAAGTTGACGTTAGACCACGTTCATGAATTCTACCAAAAATATATTTTTCAGATTTTGGACACTCAAACGGTGTCCCCCGTCATGATGAAATCGAGGCATGGTGGATATGGCCTAAAAGTTGACGTTAAATCACGTTCATGAAATCTACAAAAAATATTTTTTTTTCCGATTTTGGACACTCGAACGGTCTCCCGTCATGCTGAAATCGAGGCATGGTGGATATGGCCTAAAAGTTGACATTAAACCACGTTCAGGAAATCTACAAAAAATATTTTTTTTTACGATTTTGGACACTCAAACGGTGTCTCCCGTCATGCTGAAATCGAGGCATGGTGGATATGGCCAAAAAGTTGACGTTAGACCACGTTCATGAAATCTACAAAAAATATATTTTTTTTCCGTTTTTGGACACTCGAACGGTCTCCCGTCATGCTGAAATCGAGGCATGGTGGATATGGCCTAAAAGTTGACATTAAACCACGTTCATTAAATCTACAAAAAATATTTTTTTTTACGATTTTGGACACTCAAACGGTGTCTCCAGTCATGCTGAAATCGAGGCATGGTGGATATGGCCTAAAAGTTGACGTTAGACCACGTTCATGAATTCTACCAAAAATATATTTTTCAGATTTTGGACACTCAAACGGTGTCTCCCGTCATGCTGAAATCGAGGCATGGTGGATATGGCCTAAAAGTTGACGTTAGACCACGTTCATGAATTCTACCAAAAATATATTTTTCAGATTTTGGACACTCAAACGGTGTCTCCCGTCATGCTGAAATCGAGGCATGGTGGATATGGCCTAAAAGTTGACGTTAAACCACGTTCATGAAATCTACAAAAAATATTTTTTTTCCCGATTTTGGACACTCGAACAGTCTCCCGTCATGCTGAAATCGAGGCATGGTGGATATGGCCAAAAAGTTGACGTTAGACCACGTTCATGAAATCTACAAAAAATATTTTTTTTTCCGATTTTGGAAACTAAAACGGTGTCTCCCGTCATGCTGAAATCGAGGCATGGTGGATATGGCCAAAAAGTTGACGTTAGACCACGTTCATGAAATCTACAAAAAATATTTTTTTTTCCTATTTTGGACACTAAAACGGTGTCTCCCGTCATGCTGAAATCGAGGCATGTTGGATATGGCCAAAAAGTTGACGTTAGACCACGTTCATGAAATCTACAAAAAATAAATTTTTTGTAGATTTTGGACACTCGAACGGTCTCCCGTCATGCTGAAATCGAGGCATGGTGGATATGGCCTAAAAGTTGACATTAAACCACGTTCATGAAATCTACAAAAAATATTTTTTTTTACGATTTTGGACACTCAAACGGTGTCTCCCGTCATGCTGAAATCGAGGCATGGTGGATATGGCCTAAAAGTTGACGTTAAACCACGTTCATGAAATCTACAAAAAAAAAAAAAAAATCCGATTTTGGACACTAAAACGGTGTCTCCCATCATGCTGAAATCGAGGCATGGTGGATATGGCCAAAAAGTTGACGTTAGACCACGTTCATGAAATCTCCAAAAAATATTTTTTTTTCCGATTTTGGACACTCGAACGGTCTCCCGTCATGCTGAAATCGAGACATGGTGGATATGGCCAAAAAGTTGACGTTAGACCACGTTCATGAAATCTACAAAAAATATTTTTTTTTCCGATTTTGGACACTAAAACGGTGTCTCCCGTCATGCTGAAATCCAGGCATGGTGGATATGGCCAAAAAGTTGACGTTAGACCACGTTCATGAAATCTACAAAAAATATTTTTTTTTCCGTTTTTGGACACTCGAACGGTCTCCCGTCATGCTGAAATCGAGGCATGGTGGATATGGCCTAAAAGTTGACATTAAACCACGTTCATTAAATCTACAAAAAATATTTTTTTTTCCGATTTTGGACACTTGAACGGTCTCCCGTCATGCTGAAATCGAGACATGGTGGATATGGCCAAAAAGTTGACGTTAGACCACGTTCATGAAATCTACAAAAAATATTTTTTTTTCCGATTTTGGACACTCAAACGGTTTCTCCCGTCATGCTGACATCGAGGCATGGTGGATATGGCCTAAAAGTTGACGTTAGACCACGTTCATGAATTCTACCAAAAATATATTTTTCAGATTTTGGACACTCAAACGGTGTCCCCCGTCATGATGAAATCGAGGCATGGTGGATATGGCCTAAAAGTTGACGTTAAACCACGTTCATGAAATCTACAAAAAATAATTTTTTTTCCGATTTTGGACACTCGAACGGTCTCCCGTCATGCTGAAATCGAGGCATGGTGGATATGGCCTAAAAGTTGACATTAAACCACGTTCAGGAAATCTACAAAAAATATTTTTTTTTACGATTTTGGACACTCAAACGGTGTCTCCCGTCATGCTGAAATCGAGGCATGGTGGATATGGCCAAAAAGTTGACGTTAGACCACGTTCATGAAATCTACAAAAAATATTTTTTTTTCCGTTTTTGGACACTCGAACGGTCTCCCGTCATGCTGAAATCGAGGCATGGTGGATATGGCCTAAAAGTTGACATTAAACCACGTTCATTAAATCTACAAAAAATATTTTTTTTTACGATTTTGGACACTCAAACGGTGTCTCCAGTCATGCTGAAATCGAGGCATGGTGGATATGGCCTAAAAGTTGACGTTAGACCACGTTCATGAATTCTACCAAAAATATATTTTTCAGATTTTGGACACTCAAACGGTGTCTCCCGTCATGCTGAAATCGAGGCATGGTGGATATGGCCTAAAAGTTGACGTTAGACCACGTTCATGAATTCTACCAAAAATATATTTTTCAGATTTTGGACACTCAAACGGTGTCTCCCGTCATGCTGAAATCGAGGCATGGTGGATATGGCCTAAAAGTTGACGTTAAACCACGTTCATGAAATCTACAAAAAATATTTTTTTTTCCGATTTTGGACACTAAAACGGTGTCTCCCGTCATGCTGAAATCGAGGCATGGTGGATATGGCCAAAAAGTTGACGTTAGACCACGTTCATGAAATCTACAAAAAATATTTTTTTTTCCGATTTTGGACACTCGAACGGTCTCCCGTCATGATGAAATCGAGGCATGGTGGATATGGCCAAAAAGTTGACGTTAGACCACGTTCATGAAATCTACAAAAAATATTTTTTTTTCCGATTTTGGACACTCGAACGGTCTCCCGTCATGCTGAAATCGAGGCATGGTGGATATGGCCTAAAAGTTGACGTTAAACCACGTTCATGAAATCTACAAATAATATATTTTTCAGATTTTGGACACTCAAACGGTTTCTCCCGTCATGCTGAAATCGAGGCATGGTGGATATGACCTAAAAGTTGACGTTAGACCACGTTCATGAATTCTACCAAAAATATATTTTTCAGATTTTGGACACTCAAACGGTGTCTCCCGTCATGCTGAAATCGAGGCATGGTGGATATGGCCTAAAAGTTGACGTTAAACCACGTTCATGAAATCTACAAAAAATATTTTTTTTTCCGATTTTGGACACTAAAACGGTGTCTCCCGTCATGCTGAAATCGAGGCATGGTGGATATGGCCAAAAAGTTGACGTTAGACCACGTTCATGAAATCTACAAAAAATATTTTTTTTTCCGATTTTGGACACTCGAACGGTCTCCCGTCATGATGAAATCGAGGCATGGTGGATATGGCCAAAAAGTTGACGTTAGACCACGTTCATGAAATCTACAAAAAATATTTTTTTTTCCGATTTTGGACACTCGAACGGTCTCCCGTCATGCTGAAATCGAGGCATGGTGGATATGGCCTAAAAGTTGACGTTAAACCACGTTCATGAAATCTACAAATAATATATTTTTCAGATTTTGGACACTCAAACGGTTTCTCCCGTCATGCTGAAATCGAGGCATGGTGGATATGACCTAAAAGTTGACGTTAAACCACGTTCATGAATTCTACCAAAAATATTTTTTTCAGATTTTGGACACTCAAACGGTGTCTCCCGTCATGCTGAAATCGAGGCATGGTGGATATGGCCTAAAAATTGACGTTAAACCACGTTCATGAAATCTACAAAAAATATTTTTATTTTCCGATTTTGGACACTAAAACGGTGTCTCCCGTCATGCTGAAATCGAGGCATGGTGGATATGGCCAAAAAGTTGACGTTAGACCACGTTCATGAAATCTACAAAAAATAAAAAAAAATCCGATTTTGGACACTCGAACGGTCTCCCGTCATGATGAAATCGAGGCATGGTGGATATGGCCTAAAAGTTGACGTTAAACCACGTTCATGAAATCTACAAAAAATATATTTTTCAGATTTTGGACACTCAAACGGTGTCTCCCGTCATGCTGAAATCGAGGCATGGTGGATATGGCCTAAAAGTTGACGTTAAACCACGTTCATGAAATCTACAAAAAATATTTTTTTTTCCGATTTTGGAAACTAAAACGGTGTCTCCCGTCATGCTGAAATCGAGGCATGGTGGATATGGCCAAAAAGTTGACGTTAGACCACGTTCATGTAATCTACAAAAAATATTTTTTTTTCCGATTTTGGACACTAAAACGGTGTCTCCCGTCATGCTGAAATCGAGGCATGGTGGATATGGCCAAAAAGTTGACGTTAGACCAAGTTCATGAAATCTACAAAAAATATTTTTTTTTTTCGATTTTGGACACTCGAACGGTCTCCCGTCATGCTGAAATCGAGGCATGGTGGATATGGCCTAAAAGTTGACGTTAAACCACGTTCATGAAATCTACAAAAAATTTTTTTTTTTTCGATTTTGGACACTCAAATTGTGTCTCCCGTCATGCTGAAATCGAGGCATATGGCTTAAAAGTTGACGTTAGACCAAGTTCATGAAATCTACAAAAAATATTTTTTTTTTCGATTTTGGACACTCGAACGGTCTCCCGTCATGCTGAAATCGAGGCATGGTGGATATGGCCTAAAAGTTGACATTAAACCACGTTCATGAAATCTACAAAAAATATTTTTTTTTCCGATTTTGGACACTCAAACGGTTTCTCCCGTCATGCTGACATCGAGGCATGGTGGATATGGCCTAAAAGTTGACGTTAGACCACGTTCATGAATTCTACCAAAAATATATTTTTCAGATTTTGGACACTCAAACGGTGTCCCCCGTCATGATGAAATCGAGGCATGGTGGATATGGCCTAAAAGTTGACGTTAAACCACGTTCATGAAATCTACAAAAAATATTTTTTTTTCGATTTTGGACACTCGAACGGTCTCCCGTCATGCTGAAATCGAGGCATGGTGGATATGGCCTAAAAGTTGACATTAAACCACGTTCATGAAATCTACAAAAAATATTTTTTTTTCCGATTTTGGACACTCAAACGGTTTCTCCCGTCATGCTGACATCGAGGCATGGTGGATATGGCCTAAAAGTTGACGTTAGACCACGTTCATGAATTCTACCAAAAATATATTTTTCAGATTTTGGACACTCAAACGGTGTCCCCCGTCATGATGAAATCGAGGCATGGTGGATATGGCCTAAAAGTTGACGTTAAACCACGTTCATGAAATCTACAAAAAATAATTTTTTTTCCGATTTTGGACACTGGAACGGTCTCCCGTCATGCTGAAATCGAGGCATGGTGGATATGGCCTAAAAGTTGACATTAAACCACGTTCAGGAAATCTACAAAAAATATATTTTTTTACGATTTTGGACACTCAAACGGTGTCTCCCGTCATGCTGAAATCGAGGCATGGTGGATATGGCCAAAAAGTTGACGTTAGACCACGTTCATGAAATCTACAAAAAATATTTTTTTTTCCGTTTTTGGACACTCGAACAGTCTCCCGTCATGCTGAAATCGAGGCATGGTGGATATGGCCTAAAAGTTGACATTAAACCACGTTCATTAAATCTACAAAAAATATTTTTTTTTACGATTTTGGACACTCAAACGGTGTCTCCAGTCATGCTGAAATCGAGGCATGGTGGATATGGCCTAAAAGTTGACGTTAGACCACGTTCATGAAATCTACAAAAAATATTTTTTTTTCCGATTTTGGACACTAAAACGGTGTCTCCCGTCATGCTGAAATCGAGGCATGGTGGATATGGCCAAAAAGTTGACGTTAGACCACGTTCATGAAATCTACAAAAAATATTTTTTTTTCCGATTTTGGACACTCGAACGGTCTCCCGTCATGCTGAAATCGAGGCATGGTGGATATGGCCAAAAAGTTGACGTTAGACCACGTTCATGAAATCTACAAAAAAAAAAAAAAAAATCGATTTTGGACACTCGAACGGTCTCCCGTCATGCTGAAATCGAGGCATGGTGGATATGGCCTAAAAGTTGACATTAAACCACGTTCATGAAATCTACAAAAAATATTTTTTTTTCCGATTTTGGACACTCAAACGGTTTCTCCCGTCATGCTGACATCGAGGCATGGTGGATATGGCCTAAAAGTTGACGTTAGACCACGTTCATGAATTCTACCAAAAATATATTTTTCAGATTTTGGACACTCAAACGGTGTCCCCCGTCATGATGAAATCGAGGCATGGTGGATATGGCCTAAAAGTTGACGTTAAACCACGTTCATGAAATCTACAAAAAATATTTTTTTTTCCGTTTTTGGACACTCGAACGGTCTCCAGTCATGCTGAAATCGAGGCATGGTGGATATGGCCTAAAAGTTGACATTAAACCACGTTCATTAAATCTACAAAAAATATTTTTTTTTACGATTTTGGACACTCAAACGGTGTCTCCCGTCATGCTGAAATCGAGGCATGGTGGATATGGCCTAAAAGTTGACGTTAGACCACGTTCATGAATTCTACCAAAAATATATTTTTCAGATTTTGGACACTCAAACGGTGTCTCCCGTCATGCTGAAATCGAGGCATGGTGGATATGGCCTAAAAGTTGACGTTAAACCACGTTCATGAAATCTACAAAAAATATTTTTTTTTCCGATTTTGGACACTAAAACGGTGTCTCCCGTCATGCTGAAATCGAGGCATGGTGGATATGGCCAAAAAGTTGACGTTAGACCACGTTCATGAAATCTACAAAAAATATTTTTTTTTCCGATTTTGGACACTCGAACGGTCTCCCGTCATGCTGAAATCGAGGCATGGTGGATATGGCCAAAAAGTTGACGTTAGACCACGTTCATGAAATCTACAAAAAAAAATTTTTTTTCCGATTTTGGACACTCGAACGGTCTCCCGTCATGCTGAAATCGAGGCATGGTGGATATGGCCTAAAAGTTGACGTTAAACCACGTTCATGAAATCTACAAATAATATATTTTTCAGATTTTGGACACTCAAACGGTGTCTCCCGTCATGCTGAAATCGAGGCATGGTGGATATGGCCTAAAAGTTGACGTTAAACCACGTTCATGAATTCTACCAAAAATATTTTTTTCAGATTTTGGACACTCAAACGGTGTCTCCCGTCATGCTGAAATCGAGGCATGGTGGATATGGCCTAAAAGTTGACGTTAAACCACGTTCATGAAATCTACAAAAAATAATTTTTTTTTCCGATTTTGGACACTAAAACGGTGTCTCCCGTCATGCTGAAATCGAGGCATGGTGGATATGGCCAAAAAGTTGACGTTAGACCACGTTCATGAAATCTACAAAAAATATTTTTTTTTCCGATTTTGGACACTCGAACGGTCTCCCGTCATGATGAAATCGAGGCATGGTGGATATGGCCTAAAAGTTGACGTTAAACCACGTTCATGAAATCTACAAAAAATATATTTTTCAGATTTTGGACACTCAAACGGTGTCTCCCGTCATGCTGAAATCGAGGCATGGTGGATATGGCCTAAAAGTTGACGTTAAACCACGTTCATGAAATCTACAAAAAATATTTTTTTTTCCGATTTTGGAAACTAAAACGGTGTCTCCCGTCATGCTGAAATCGAGGCATGGTGGATATGGCCAAAAAGTTGACGTTAGACCACGTTCATGAAATCTACAAAAAATATTTTTTTTTCCGATTTTGGACACTAAAACGGTGTCTCCCGTCATGCTGAAATCGAGGAATGGTGGATATGGCCAAAAAGTTGACGTTAGACCAAGTTCATGAAATCTACAAAAAATATTTTTTTTTTCGATTTTGGACACTCGAACGGTCTCCCGTCATGCTGAAATCGAGGCATGGTGGATATGGCCTAAAAGTTGACGTTAAACCACGTTCATGAAATCTACAAAAAATATTTTTTTTTCCGATTTTGGACACTCAAATTGTGTCTCCCGTCATGCTGAAATCGAGGCATGGTGGATATGGCCTAAAAGTTGACGTTAGACCACGTTCATGAATTCTACCAAAAATATATTTTTCAGATTTTGGACACTCAAACGGTGTCCCCCGTCATGATGAAATCGAGGCATGGTGGATATGGCCTAAAAGTTGACGTTAAACCACGTTCATGAAATCTACAAAAAATAATTTTTTTTCCGATTTTGGACACTCGAACGGTCTCCCGTCATGCTGAAATCGAGGCATGGTGGATATGGCCTAAAAGTTGACATTAAACCACGTTCAGGAAATCTACAAAAAATATATTTTTTTACGATTTTGGACACTCAAACGGTGTCTCCCGTCATGCTGAAATCGAGGCATGGTGGATATGGCCAAAAAGTTGACGTTAGACCACGTTCATGAAATCTACAAAAAATATTTTTTTTTCCGTTTTTGGACACTCGAACGGTCTCCCGTCATGCTGAAATCGAGGCATGGTGGATATGGCCTAAAAGTTGACATTAAACCACGTTCATTAAATCTACAAAAAATATTTTTTTTTACGATTTTGGACACTCAAACGGTGTCTCCAGTCATGCTGAAATCGAGGCATGGTGGATATGGCCTAAAAGTTGACGTTAGACCACGTTCATGAAATCTACAAAAAATATTTTTTTTTCCGATTTTGGACACTAAAACGGTGTCTCCCGTCATGCTGAAATCGAGGCATGGTGGATATGGCCAAAAAGTTGACGTTAGACCACGTTCATGAAATCTACAAAAAATATTTTTTTTTCCGATTTTGGACACTCGAACGGTCTCCCGTCATGCTGAAATCGAGGCATGGTGGATATGGCCAAAAAGTTGACGTTAGACCACGTTCATGAAATCTACAAAAAAAAAAAAAAAAATCGATTTTGGACACTCGAACGGTCTCCCGTCATGCTGAAATCGAGGCATGGTGGATATGGCCTAAAAGTTGACATTAAACCACGTTCATGAAATCTACAAAAAATATTTTTTTTTTTCCGATTTTGGACACTCAAACGGTTTCTCCCGTCATGCTGACATCGAGGCATGGTGGATATGGCCTAAAAGTTGACGTTAGACCACGTTCATGAATTCTACCAAAAATATATTTTTCAGATTTTGGACACTCAAACGGTGTCCCCCGTCATGATGAAATCGAGGCATGGTGGATATGGCCTAAAAGTTGACGTTAAACCACGTTCATGAAATCTACAAAAAATATTTTTTTTTCCGATTTTGGACACTCGAACGGTCTCCCGTCATGCTGAAATCGAGGCATGGTGGATATGGCCTAAAAGTTGACATTAAACCACGTTCAGGAAATCTACAAAAATTTTTTTTTTTTACGATTTTGGACACTCAAACGGTGTCTCCCGTCATGCTGAAATCGAGGCATGGTGGATATGGCCTAAAAGTTGACATTAAACCACGTTCATGAAATCTACAAAAAATATTTTTTTTTCCGATTTTGGACACTCAAACGGTTTCTCCCGTCATGCTGACATCGAGGCATGGTGGATATGGCCTAAAAGTTGACGTTAGACCACGTTCATGAATTCTACCAAAAATATATTTTTCAGATTTTGGACACTCAAACGGTGTCCCCCGTCATGATGAAATCGAGGCATGGTGGATATGGCCTAAAAGTTGACGTTAAACCACGTTCATGAAATCTACAAAAAATATTTTTTTTTCCGTTTTTGGACACTCGAACGGTCTCCAGTCATGCTGAAATCGAGGCATGGTGGATATGGCCTAAAAGTTGACATTAAACCACGTTCATTAAATCTACAAAAAATATTTTTTTTTACGATTTTGGACACTCAAACGGTGTCTCCCGTCATGCTGAAATCGAGGCATGGTGGATATGGCCTAAAAGTTGACGTTAGACCACGTTCATGAATTCTACCAAAAATATATTTTTCAGATTTTGGACACTCAAACGGTGTCTCCCGTCATGCTGAAATCGAGGCATGGTGGATATGGCCTAAAAGTTGACGTTAAACCACGTTCATGAAATCTACAAAAAATATTTTTTTTTCCGATTTTGGACACTAAAACGGTGTCTCCCGTCATGCTGAAATCGAGGCATGGTGGATATGGCCAAAAAGTTGACGTTAGACCACGTTCATGAAATCTACAAAAAATATTTTTTTTTTCCGATTTTGGACACTCGAACGGTCTCCCGTCATGCTGAAATCGAGGCATGGTGGATATGGCCAAAAAGTTGACGTTAGACCACGTTCATGAAATCTACAAAAAAAAATTTTTTTTCCGATTTTGGACACTCGAACGGTCTCCCGTCATGCTGAAATCGAGGCATGGTTGATATGGCCTAAAAGTTGACGTTAAACCACGTTCATGAAATCTACAAATAATATATTTTTCAGATTTTGGACACTCAAACGGTGTCTCCCGTCATGCTGAAATCGAGGCATGGTGGATATGGCCTAAAAGTTGACGTTAAACCACGTTCATGAATTCTACCAAAAATATTTTTTTCAGATTTTGGACACTCAAACGGTGTCTCCCGTCATGCTGAAATCGAGGCATGGTGGATATGGCCTAAAAGTTGACGTTAAACCACGTTCATGAAATCTACAAAAAATAATTTTTTTTTCCGATTTTGGACACTAAAACGGTGTCTCCCGTCATGCTGAAATCGAGGCATGGTGGATATGGCCAAAAAGTTGACGTTAGACCACGTTCATGAAATCTACAAAAAATATTTTTTTTTCCGATTTTGGACACTCGAACGGTCTCCCGTCATGATGAAATCGAGGCATGGTGGATATGGCCTAAAAGTTGACGTTAAACCACGTTCATGAAATCTACAAAAAATATATTTTTCAGATTTTGGACACTCAAACGGTGTCTCCCGTCATGCTGAAATCGAGGCATGGTGGATATGGCCTAAAAGTTGACGTTAAACCACGTTCATGAAATCTACAAAAAATATTTTTTTTTCCGATTTTGGAAACTAAAACGGTGTCTCCCGTCATGCTGAAATCGAGGCATGGTGGATATGGCCAAAAAGTTGACGTTAGACCACGTTCATGAAATCTACAAAAAATATTTTTTTTTCCGATTTTGGACACTAAAACGGTGTCTCCCGTCATGCTGAAATCGAGGCATGGTGGATATGGCCAAAAAGTTGACGTTAGACCAAGTTCATGAAATCTACAAAAAATATTTTTTTTTTCGATTTTGGACACTCGAACGGTCTCCCGTCATGCTGAAATCGAGGCATGGTGGATATGGCCTAAAAGTTGACGTTAAACCACGTTCATGAAATCTACAAAAAATATTTTTTTTTCCGATTTTGGACACTCAAATTGTGTCTCCCGTCATGCTGAAATCGAGGCATGGTGGATATGGCCTAAAAGTTGACGTTAGACCACGTTCATGAATTCTACCAAAAATATATTTTTCAGATTTTGGACACTCAAACGGTGTCCCCCGTCATGATGAAATCGAGGCATGGTGGATATGGCCTAAAAGTTGACGTTAAACCACGTTCATGAAATCTACAAAAAATAATTTTTTTTCCGATTTTGGACACTCGAACGGTCTCCCGTCATGCTGAAATCGAGGCATGGTGGATATGGCCTAAAAGTTGACATTAAACCACGTTCAGGAAATCTACAAAAAATATATTTTTTTACGATTTTGGACACTCAAACGGTGTCTCCCGTCATGCTGAAATCGAGGCATGGTGGATATGGCCAAAAAGTTGACGTTAGACCACGTTCATGAAATCTACAAAAAATATTTTTTTTTCCGTTTTTGGACACTCGAACGGTCTCCCGTCATGCTGAAATCGAGGCATGGTGGATATGGCCTAAAAGTTGACATTAAACCACGTTCATTAAATCTACAAAAAATATTTTTTTTTACGATTTTGGACACTCAAACGGTGTCTCCAGTCATGCTGAAATCGAGGCATGGTGGATATGGCCTAAAAGTTGACGTTAGACCACGTTCATGAAATCTACAAAAAATATTTTTTTTTCCGATTTTGGACACTAAAACGGTGTCTCCCGTCATGCTGAAATCGAGGCATGGTGGATATGGCCAAAAAGTTGACGTTAGACCACGTTCATGAAATCTACAAAAAATATTTTTTTTTCCGATTTTGGACACTCGAACGGTCTCCCGTCATGCTGAAATCGAGGCATGGTGGATATGGCCAAAAAGTTGACGTTAGACCACGTTCATGAAATCTACAAAAAAAAAAAAAAAAATCGATTTTGGACACTCGAACGGTCTCCCGTCATGCTGAAATCGAGGCATGGTGGATATGGCCTAAAAGTTGACATTAAACCACGTTCATGAAATCTACAAAAAATATTTTTTTTTCCGATTTTGGACACTCAAACGGTTTCTCCCGTCATGCTGACATCGAGGCATGGTGGATATGGCCTAAAAGTTGACGTTAGACCACGTTCATGAATTCTACCAAAAATATATTTTTCAGATTTTGGACACTCAAACGGTGTCCCCCGTCATGATGAAATCGAGGCATGGTGGATATGGCCTAAAAGTTGACGTTAAACCACGTTCATGAAATCTACAAAAAATATTTTTTTTTCCGATTTTGGACACTCGAACGGTCTCCCGTCATGCTGAAATCGAGGCATGGTGGATATGGCCTAAAAGTTGACATTAAACCACGTTCAGGAAATCTACAAAAAAAATTTTTTTTTACGATTTTGGACACTCAAACGGTGTCTCCCGTCATGCTGAAATCGAGGCATGGTGGATATGGCCAAAAAGTTGACGTTAGACCACGTTCATGAAATCTACAAAAAATATTTTTTTTTCCGTTTTTGGACACTCGAACGGTCTCCAGTCATGCTGAAATCGAGGCATGGTGGATATGGCCTAAAAGTTGACATTAAACCACGTTCATTAAATCTACAAAAAATATTTTTTTTTACGATTTTGGACACTCAAACGGTGTCTCCCGTCATGCTGAAATCGAGGCATGGTGGATATGGCCTAAAAGTTGACGTTAGACCACGTTCATGAATTCTACCAAAAATATATTTTTCAGATTTTGGACACTCAAACGGTGTCTCCCGTCATGCTGAAATCGAGGCATGGTGGATATGGCCTAAAAGTTGACGTTAAACCACGTTCATGAAATCTACAAAAAATATTTTTTTTTCCGATTTTGGACACTAAAACGGTGTCTCCCGTCATGCTGAAATCGAGGCATGGTGGATATGGCCAAAAAGTTGACGTTAGACCACGTTCATGAAATCTACAAAAAATATTTTTTTTTCCGATTTTGGACACTCGAACGGTCTCCCGTCATGCTGAAATCGAGGCATGGTGGATATGGCCAAAAAGTTGACGTTAGACCACGTTCATGAAATCTACAAAAAAAATTTTTTTTTCCGATTTTGGACACTCGAACGGTCTCCCGTCATGCTGAAATCGAGGCATGGTGGATATGGCCTAAAAGTTGACGTTAAACCACGTTCATGAAATCTACAAATAATATATTTTTCAGATTTTGGACACTCAAACGGTGTCTCCCGTCATGCTGAAATCGAGGCATGGTGGATATGGCCTAAAAGTTGACGTTAAACCACGTTCATGAATTCTACCAAAAATATTTTTTTCAGATTTTGGACACTCAAACGGTGTCTCCCGTCATGCTGAAATCGAGGCATGGTGGATATGGCCTAAAAGTTGACGTTAAACCACGTTCATGAAATCTACAAAAAATATTTTTTTTTTCCGATTTTGGACACTAAAACGGTGTCTCCCGTCATGCTGAAATCGAGGCATGGTGGATATGGCCAAAAAGTTGACGTTAGACCACGTTCATGAAATCTACAAAAAATAATTTTTTTTCCGATTTTGGACACTCGAACGGTCTCCCGTCATGATGAAATCGAGGCATGGTGGATATGGCCTAAAAGTTGACGTTAAACCACGTTCATGAAATCTACAAAAAATATATTTTTCAGATTTTGGACACTCAAACGGTGTCTCCCGTCATGCTGAAATCGAGGCATGGTGGATATGGCCTAAAAGTTGACGTTAAACCACGTTCATGAAATCTACAAAAAATATTTTTTTTTCCGATTTTGGAAACTAAAACGGTGTCTCCCGTCATGCTGAAATCGAGGCATGGTGGATATGGCCAAAAAGTTGACGTTAGACCACGTTCATGAAATCTACAAAAAATATTTTTTTTTCCGATTTTGGACACTAAAACGGTGTCTCCCGTCATGCTGAAATCGAGGCATGGTGGATATGGCCAAAAAGTTGACGTTAGACCAAGTTCATGAAATCTACAAAAAATATTTTTTTTTTCGATTTTGGACACTCGAACGGTCTCCCGTCATGCTGAAATCGAGGCATGGTGGATATGGCCTAAAAGTTGACGTTAGACCACGTTCATGAAATCTACAAAAAATATTTTTTTTTCCGTTTTTGGACACTCGAACGGTCTCCCGTCATGCTGAAATCGAGGCATGGTGGATATGGCCTAAAAGTTGACGTTAGACCACGTTCATGAATTCTACCAAAAATATATTTTTCAGATTTTGGACACTCAAACGGTGTCCCCCGTCATGATGAAATCGAGGCATGGTGGATATGGCCTAAAAGTTGACGTTAAACCACGTTCATGAAATCTACAAAAAATAATTTTTTTTCCGATTTTGGACACTCGAACGGTCTCCCGTCATGCTGAAATCGAGGCATGGTGGATATGGCCTAAAAGTTGACATTAAACCACGTTCAGGAAATCTACAAAAAATATTTTTTTTTACGATTTTGGACACTCAAACGGTGTCTCCCGTCATGCTGAAATCGAGGCATGGTGGATATGGCCAAAAAGTTGACGTTAGACCACGTTCATGAAATCTACAAAAAATATTTTTTTTTCCGTTTTTGGACACTCGAACGGTCTCCCGTCATGCTGAAATCGAGGCATGGTGGATATGGCCTAAAAGTTGACATTAAACCACGTTCATTAAATCTACAAAAAATATTTTTTTTTACGATTTTGGACACTCAAACGGTGTCTCCAGTCATGCTGAAATCGAGGCATGGTGGATATGGCCAAAAAGTTGACGTTAGACCACGTTCATGAAATCTACAAAAAATATTTTTTTTTCCGATTTTGGACACTCGAACGGTCTCCCGTCATGCTGAAATCGAGGCATGGTGGATATGGCCAAAAAGTTGACGTTAGACCACGTTCATGAAATCTACAAAAAATATTTTTTTTTCCGATTTTGGACACTCGAACGGTCTCCCGTCATGCTGAAATCGAGGCATGGTGGATATGGCCTAAAAGTTGACATTAAACCACGTTCAGGAAATCTACAAAAAATATTTTTTTTTCCGATTTTGGACACTAAAACGGTGTCTCCCGTCATGCTGAAATCGAGGCATGGTGGATATGGCCTAAAAGTTGACGTTAGACCACGTTCATGAATTCTACCAAAAATATATTTTTCAGATTTTGGACACTCAAACGGTGTCCCCCGTCATGATGAAATCGAGGCATGGTGGATATGGCCTAAAAGTTGACGTTAAACCACGTTCATGAAATCTACAAAAAATAAAAAAAATTCCGATTTTGGACACTCGAACGGTCTCCCGTCATGCTGAAATCGAGGCATGGTGGATATGGCCTAAAAGTTGACATTAAACCACGTTCAGGAAATCTACAAAAAATATTTTTTTTTACGATTTTGGACACTCAAACGGTGTCTCCCGTCATGCTGAAATCGAGGCATGGTGGATATGGCCAAAAAGTTGACGTTAGACCACGTTCATGAAATCTACAAAAAATATTTTTTTTTCCGTTTTTGGACACTCGAACGGTCTCCCGTCATGCTGAAATCGAGGCATGGTGGATATGGCCTGAAAGTTGACATTAAACCACGTTCATTAAATCTACAAAAAATATTTTTTTTTACGATTTTGGACACTCAAACGGTGTCTCCAGTCATGCTGAAATCGAGGCATGGTGGATATGGCCAAAAAGTTGACGTTAGACCACGTTCATGAAATCTACAAAAAATATTTTTTTTTCCGATTTTGGACACTCGAACGGTCTCCCGTCATGCTGAAATCGAGGCATGGTGGATATGGCCAAAAAGTTGACGTTAGACCACGTTCATGAAATCTACAAAAAATAATTTTTTTTCCGATTTTGGACACTCGAACGGTCTCCCGTCATGCTGAAATCGAGGCATGGTGGATATGGCCTAAAAGTTGACATTAAACCACGTTCAGGAAATCTACAAAAAATATTTTTTTTTACGATTTTGGACACTCAAACGGTGTCTCCCGTCATGCTGAAATCGAGGCATGGTGGATATGGCCAAAAAGTTGACGTTAGACCACGTTCATGAAATCTACAAAAAATATTTTTTCTTCCGTTTTTGGACACTCGAACGGTCTCCCGTCATGCTGAAATCGAGGCATGGTGGATATGGCCTAAAAGTTGACATTAAACCACGTTCATTAAATCTACAAAAAATATTTTTTTTTACGATTTTGGACACTCAAACGGTGTCTCCAGTCATGCTGAAATCGAGGCATGGTGGATATGGCCAAAAAGTTGACGTTAGACCACGTTCATGAAATCTACAAAAAATATTTTTTTTTCCGATTTTGGACACTCGAACGGTCTCCCGTCATGCTGAAATCGAGGCATGGTGGATATGGCCAAAAAGTTGACGTTAGACCACGTTCATGAAATCTACAAAAAATATTTTTTTTTCCGATTTTGGAAACTAAAACGGTGTCTCCCGTCATGCTGAAATCGAGGCATGGTGGATATGGCCAAAAAGTTGACGTTAGACCACGTTCATGAAATCTACAAAAAATATTTTTTTTTCCGATTTTGGACACTAAAACGGTGTCTCCCGTCATGCTGAAATCGAGGCATGGTGGATATGGCCAAAAAGTTGACGTTAGACCAAGTTCATGAAATCTACAAAAAATATTTTTTTTTTCGATTTTGGACACTCGAACGGTCTCCCGTCATGCTGAAATCGAGGCATGGTGGATATGGCCTAAAAGTTGACGTTAGACCACGTTCATGAAATCTACAAAAAATATTTTTTTTTCCGTTTTTGGACACTCGAACGGTCTCCCGTCATGCTGAAATCGAGGCATGGTGGATATGGCCTAAAAGTTGACGTTAGACCACGTTCATGAATTCTACCAAAAATATATTTTTCAGATTTTGGACACTCAAACGGTGTCCCCCGTCATGATGAAATCGAGGCATGGTGGATATGGCCTAAAAGTTGACGTTAAACCACGTTCATGAAATCTACAAAAAATAATTTTTTTTCCGATTTTGGACACTCGAACGGTCTCCCGTCATGCTGAAATCGAGGCATGGTGGATATGGCCTAAAAGTTGACATTAAACCACGTTCAGGAAATCTACAAAAAATATTTTTTTTTACGATTTTGGACACTCAAACGGTGTCTCCCGTCATGCTGAAATCGAGGCATGGTGGATATGGCCAAAAAGTTGACGTTAGACCACGTTCATGAAATCTACAAAAAATATTTTTTTTTCCGTTTTTGGACACTCGAACGGTCTCCCGTCATGCTGAAATCGAGGCATGGTGGATATGGCCTAAAAGTTGACATTAAACCACGTTCATTAAATCTACAAAAAATATTTTTTTTTACGATTTTGGACACTCAAACGGTGTCTCCAGTCATGCTGAAATCGAGGCATGGTGGATATGGCCAAAAAGTTGACGTTAGACCACGTTCATGAAATCTACAAAAAATATTTTTTTTTCCGATTTTGGACACTCGAACGGTCTCCCGTCATGCTGAAATCGAGGCATGGTGGATATGGCCAAAAAGTTGACGTTAGACCACGTTCATGAAATCTACAAAAAATATTTTTTTTTCCGATTTTGGACACTCGAACGGTCTCCCGTCATGCTGAAATCGAGGCATGGTGGATATGGCCTAAAAGTTGACATTAAACCACGTTCAGGAAATCTACAAAAAATATTTTTTTTTCCGATTTTGGACACTAAAACGGTGTCTCCCGTCATGCTGAAATCGAGGCATGGTGGATATGGCCTAAAAGTTGACGTTAGACCACGTTCATGAATTCTACCAAAAATATATTTTTCAGATTTTGGACACTCAAACGGTGTCCCCCGTCATGATGAAATCGAGGCATGGTGGATATGGCCTAAAAGTTGACGTTAAACCACGTTCATGAAATCTACAAAAAATAAAAAAAATTCCGATTTTGGACACTCGAACGGTCTCCCGTCATGCTGAAATCGAGGCATGGTGGATATGGCCTAAAAGTTGACATTAAACCACGTTCAGGAAATCTACAAAAAATATTTTTTTTTACGATTTTGGACACTCAAACGGTGTCTCCCGTCATGCTGAAATCGAGGCATGGTGGATATGGCCAAAAAGTTGACGTTAGACCACGTTCATGAAATCTACAAAAAATATTTTTTTTTCCGTTTTTGGACACTCGAACGGTCTCCCGTCATGCTGAAATCGAGGCATGGTGGATATGGCCTGAAAGTTGACATTAAACCACGTTCATTAAATCTACAAAAAATATTTTTTTTTACGATTTTGGACACTCAAACGGTGTCTCCAGTCATGCTGAAATCGAGGCATGGTGGATATGGCCAAAAAGTTGACGTTAGACCACGTTCATGAAATCTACAAAAAATATTTTTTTTTCCGATTTTGGACACTCGAACGGTCTCCCGTCATGCTGAAATCGAGGCATGGTGGATATGGCCAAAAAGTTGACGTTAGACCACGTTCATGAAATCTACAAAAAATAATTTTTTTTCCGATTTTGGACACTCGAACGGTCTCCCGTCATGCTGAAATCGAGGCATGGTGGATATGGCCTAAAAGTTGACATTAAACCACGTTCAGGAAATCTACAAAAAATATTTTTTTTTACGATTTTGGACACTCAAACGGTGTCTCCCGTCATGCTGAAATCGAGGCATGGTGGATATGGCCAAAAAGTTGACGTTAGACCACGTTCATGAAATCTACAAAAAATATTTTTTCTTCCGTTTTTGGACACTCGAACGGTCTCCCGTCATGCTGAAATCGAGGCATGGTGGATATGGCCTAAAAGTTGACATTAAACCACGTTCATTAAATCTACAAAAAATATTTTTTTTTACGATTTTGGACACTCAAACGGTGTCTCCAGTCATGCTGAAATCGAGGCATGGTGGATATGGCCAAAAAGTTGACGTTAGACCACGTTCATGAAATCTACAAAAAATATTTTTTTTTCCGATTTTGGACACTCGAACGGTCTCCCGTCATGCTGAAATCGAGGCATGGTGGATATGGCCAAAAAGTTGACGTTAGACCACGTTCATGAAATCTACAAAAAATAATTTTTTTTCCGATTTTGGACACTCGAACGGTCTCCCGTCATGCTGAAATCGAGGCATGGTGGATATGGCCTAAAAGTTGACATTAAACCACGTTCAGGAAATCTACAAAAAATATTTTTTTTTACGATTTTGGACACTCAAACGGTGTCTCCCGTCATGCTGAAATCGAGGCATGGTGGATATGGCCAAAAAGTTGACGTTAGACCACGTTCATGAAATCTACAAAAAATATTTTTTCTTCCGTTTTTGGACACTCGAACGGTCTCCCGTCATGCTGAAATCGAGGCATGGTGGATATGGCCTAAAAGTTGACATTAAACCACGTTCATTAAATCTACAAAAAATATTTTTTTTTACGATTTTGGACACTCAAACGGTGTCTCCAGTCATGCTGAAATCGAGGCATGGTGGATATGGCCTAAAAGTTGACGTTAGACCACGTTCATGAAATCTACAAAAAATATTTTTTTTTTCGATTTTGGACACTCGAACGGTCTCCCGTCATGCTGAAATTGAGGCATGGTGGATATGGCCTAAAAGTTGACATTAAACCACGTTCATGAAATCTACAAAAAATATTTTTTTTTCCGATTTTGGACACTCAAACGGTTTCTCCCGTCATGCTGACATCGAGGCATGGTTGATATGGCCTAAAAGTTGACGTTAGACCACGTTCATGAATTCTACCAAAAATATATTTTTCAGATTTTGGACACTCAAACGGTGTCCCCCGTCATGATGAAATCGAGGCATGGTGGATATGGCCTAAAAGTTGACGTTAAACCACGTTCATGAAATCTACAAAAAATATATTTTTTTTCCGATTTTGGACACTCGAACGGTCTCCCGTCATGCTGAAATCGAGGCATGGTGGATATGGCCTAAAAGTTGACATTAAACCACGTTCAGGAAATCTACAAAAAATATATTTTTTTACGATTTTGGACACTCAAACGGTGTCTCCCGTCATGCTGAAATCGAGGCATGGTGGATATGGCCAAAAAGTTGATGTTAGACCACGTTCATGAAATCTACAAAAAATATTTTTTTTTCCGTTTTTGGACACTCGAACGGTCTCCCGTCATGCTGAAATCGAGGCATGGTGGATATGGCCTAAAAGTTTACATTAAACCACGTTCATTAAATCTACAAAAAATGTTTTTTTTTACGATTTTGGACACTCAAACGGTGTCTCCAGTCATGCTGAAATCGAGGCATGGTGGATATGGCCTAAAAGTTGACGTTAGACCACGTTCATGAATTCTACCAAAAATATATTTTTCAGATTTTGGACACTCAAACGGTGTCTCCCGTCATGCTGAAATCGAGGCATGGTGGATATGGCCTAAAAGTTGACGTTAGACCACGTTCATGAATTCTACCAAAAATATATTTTTCAGATTTTGGACACTCAAACGGTGTCTCCCGTCATGCTGAAATCGAGGCATGGTGGATATGGCCTAAAAGTTGACGTTAAACCACGTTCATGAAATCTACAAAAAATATATTTTTTTCCGATTTTGGACACTAAAACGGTGTCTCCCGTCATGCTGAAATCGAGGCATGGTGGATATGGCCAAAAAGTTGACGTTAGACCACGTTCATGAAATCTACAAAAAATATTTTTTTTTCCGATTTTGGACACTCGAACGGTCTCCCGTCATGCTGAAATCGAGGCATGGTGGATATGGCCAAAAAGTTGACGTTAGACCACGTTCATGAAATCTACAAAAAATATTTTTTTTTCCGATTTTGGACACTCGAACGGTCTCCCGTCATGCTGAAATCGAGGCATGGTGGATATGGCCTAAAAGTTGACGTTAAACCACGTTCATGAAATCTACAAATAATATATTTTTCAGATTTTGGACACTCAAACGGTGTCTCCCGTCATGCTGAAATCGAGGCATGGTGGATATGGCCTAAAAGTTGACGTTAGACCACGTTCATGAATTCTACCAAAAATATATTTTTCAGATTTTGGACACTCAAACGGTGTCCCCCGTCATGATGAAATCGAGGCATGGTGGATATGGCCTAAAAGTTGACGTTAAACCACGTTCATGAAATCTACAAAAAATAAAAAAAATTCCGATTTTGGACACTCGAACGGTCTCCCGTCATGCTGAAATCGAGGCATGGTGGATATGGCCTAAAAGTTGACATTAAACCACGTTCAGGAAATCTACAAAAAATATTTTTTTTTACGATTTTGGACACTCAAACGGTGTCTCCCGTCATGCTGAAATCGAGGCATGGTGGATATGGCCAAAAAGTTGACGTTAGACCACGTTCATGAAATCTACAAAAAATATTTTTTTTTCCGTTTTTGGACACTCGAACGGTCTCCCGTCATGCTGAAATCGAGGCATGGTGGATATGGCCTGAAAGTTGACATTAAACCACGTTCATTAAATCTACAAAAAATATTTTTTTTTACGATTTTGGACACTCAAACGGTGTCTCCAGTCATGCTGAAATCGAGGCATGGTGGATATGGCCAAAAAGTTGACGTTAGACCACGTTCATGAAATCTACAAAAAATATTTTTTTTTCCGATTTTGGACACTCGAACGGTCTCCCGTCATGCTGAAATCGAGGCATGGTGGATATGGCCAAAAAGTTGACGTTAGACCACGTTCATGAAATCTACAAAAAATAATTTTTTTTCCGATTTTGGACACTCGAACGGTCTCCCGTCATGCTGAAATCGAGGCATGGTGGATATGGCCTAAAAGTTGACATTAAACCACGTTCAGGAAATCTACAAAAAATATTTTTTTTTACGATTTTGGACACTCAAACGGTGTCTCCCGTCATGCTGAAATCGAGGCATGGTGGATATGGCCAAAAAGTTGACGTTAGACCACGTTCATGAAATCTACAAAAAATATTTTTTCTTCCGTTTTTGGACACTCGAACGGTCTCCCGTCATGCTGAAATCGAGGCATGGTGGATATGGCCTAAAAGTTGACATTAAACCACGTTCATTAAATCTACAAAAAATATTTTTTTTTACGATTTTGGACACTCAAACGGTGTCTCCAGTCATGCTGAAATCGAGGCATGGTGGATATGGCCAAAAAGTTGACGTTAGACCACGTTCATGAAATCTACAAAAAATATTTTTTTTTCCGATTTTGGACACTCGAACGGTCTCCCGTCATGCTGAAATCGAGGCATGGTGGATATGGCCAAAAAGTTGACGTTAGACCACGTTCATGAAATCTACAAAAAATAATTTTTTTTCCGATTTTGGACACTCGAACGGTCTCCCGTCATGCTGAAATCGAGGCATGGTGGATATGGCCTAAAAGTTGACATTAAACCACGTTCAGGAAATCTACAAAAAATATTTTTTTTTACGATTTTGGACACTCAAACGGTGTCTCCCGTCATGCTGAAATCGAGGCATGGTGGATATGGCCAAAAAGTTGACGTTAGACCACGTTCATGAAATCTACAAAAAATATTTTTTCTTCCGTTTTTGGACACTCGAACGGTCTCCCGTCATGCTGAAATCGAGGCATGGTGGATATGGCCTAAAAGTTGACATTAAACCACGTTCATTAAATCTACAAAAAATATTTTTTTTTACGATTTTGGACACTCAAACGGTGTCTCCAGTCATGCTGAAATCGAGGCATGGTGGATATGGCCTAAAAGTTGACGTTAGACCACGTTCATGAAATCTACAAAAAATATTTTTTTTTTCGATTTTGGACACTCGAACGGTCTCCCGTCATGCTGAAATTGAGGCATGGTGGATATGGCCTAAAAGTTGACATTAAACCACGTTCATGAAATCTACAAAAAATATTTTTTTTTCCGATTTTGGACACTCAAACGGTTTCTCCCGTCATGCTGACATCGAGGCATGGTTGATATGGCCTAAAAGTTGACGTTAGACCACGTTCATGAATTCTACCAAAAATATATTTTTCAGATTTTGGACACTCAAACGGTGTCCCCCGTCATGATGAAATCGAGGCATGGTGGATATGGCCTAAAAGTTGACGTTAAACCACGTTCATGAAATCTACAAAAAATATATTTTTTTTCCGATTTTGGACACTCGAACGGTCTCCCGTCATGCTGAAATCGAGGCATGGTGGATATGGCCTAAAAGTTGACATTAAACCACGTTCAGGAAATCTACAAAAAATATATTTTTTTACGATTTTGGACACTCAAACGGTGTCTCCCGTCATGCTGAAATCGAGGCATGGTGGATATGGCCAAAAAGTTGATGTTAGACCACGTTCATGAAATCTACAAAAAATATTTTTTTTTCCGTTTTTGGACACTCGAACGGTCTCCCGTCATGCTGAAATCGAGGCATGGTGGATATGGCCTAAAAGTTTACATTAAACCACGTTCATTAAATCTACAAAAAATGTTTTTTTTTACGATTTTGGACACTCAAACGGTGTCTCCAGTCATGCTGAAATCGAGGCATGGTGGATATGGCCTAAAAGTTGACGTTAGACCACGTTCATGAATTCTACCAAAAATATATTTTTCAGATTTTGGACACTCAAACGGTGTCTCCCGTCATGCTGAAATCGAGGCATGGTGGATATGGCCTAAAAGTTGACGTTAGACCACGTTCATGAATTCTACCAAAAATATATTTTTCAGATTTTGGACACTCAAACGGTGTCTCCCGTCATGCTGAAATCGAGGCATGGTGGATATGGCCTAAAAGTTGACGTTAAACCACGTTCATGAAATCTACAAAAAATATATTTTTTTCCGATTTTGGACACTAAAACGGTGTCTCCCGTCATGCTGAAATCGAGGCATGGTGGATATGGCCAAAAAGTTGACGTTAGACCACGTTCATGAAATCTACAAAAAATATTTTTTTTTCCGATTTTGGACACTCGAACGGTCTCCCGTCATGCTGAAATCGAGGCATGGTGGATATGGCCAAAAAGTTGACGTTAGACCACGTTCATGAAATCTACAAAAAATATTTTTTTTTCCGATTTTGGACACTCGAACGGTGTCTCCCGTCATGCTGAAATCGAGGCATGGTGGATATGGCCTAAAAGTTGACGTTAAACCACGTTCATGAAATCTACAAATAATATATTTTTCAGATTTTGGACACTCAAACGGTGTCTCCCGTCATGCTGAAATCGAGGCATGGTGGATATGGCCTAAAAGTTGACGTTAAACCACGTTCATGAATTCTACCAAAAATATTTTTTTCAGATTTTGGACACTCAAACGGTGTCTCCCGTCATGCTGAAATCGAGGCATGGTGGATATGGCCTAAAAGTTGACGTTAAACCACGTTCATGAAATCTACAAAAAATATTATTTTTTACGATTTTGGACACTCAAACGGTGTCTCCCGTCATGCTGAAATCGAGGCATGGTGGATATGGCCAAAAAGTTGACGTTAGACCACGTTCATGAAATCTACAAAAAATATTTTTTTTTCCGTTTTTGGACACTCGAACGGTCTCCCGTCATGCTGAAATCGAGGCATGGTGGATATGGCCTAAAAGTTGACATTAAACCACGTTCATTAAATCTACAAAAAATATTTTTTTTTACGATTTTGGACACTCAAACGGTGTCTCCAGTCATGCTGAAATCGAGGCATGGTGGATATGGCCAAAAAGTTGACGTTAGACCACGTTCATGAAATCTACAAAAAATATTTTTTTTTCCGATTTTGGACACTCGAACGGTCTCCCGTCATGCTGAAATCGAGGCATGGTGGATATGGCCAAAAAGTTGACGTTAGACCACGTTCATGAAATCTACAAAAAATAATTTTTTTTCCGATTTTGGACACTCGAACGGTCTCCCGTCATGCTGAAATCGAGGCATGGTGGATATGGCCTAAAAGTTGACATTAAACCACGTTCAGGAAATCTACAAAAAATATTTTTTTTTACGATTTTGGACACTCAAACGGTGTCTCCCGTCATGCTGAAATCGAGGCATGGTGGATATGGCCAAAAAGTTGACGTTAGACCACGTTCATGAAATCTACAAAAAATATTTTTTCTTCCGTTTTTGGACACTCGAACGGTCTCCCGTCATGCTGAAATCGAGGCATGGTGGATATGGCCTAAAAGTTGACATTAAACCACGTTCATTAAATCTACAAAAAATATTTTTTTTTACGATTTTGGACACTCAAACGGTGTCTCCAGTCATGCTGAAATCGAGGCATGGTGGATATGGCCAAAAAGTTGACGTTAGACCACGTTCATGAAATCTACAAAAAATATTTTTTTTTCCGATTTTGGACACTCGAACGGTCTCCCGTCATGCTGAAATCGAGGCATGGTGGATATGGCCAAAAAGTTGACGTTAGACCACGTTCATGAAATCTACAAAAAATATTTTTTTTTCCGATTTTGGACACTCGAACGGTCTCCCGTCATGCTGAAATCGAGGCATGGTGGATATGGCCTAAAAGTTGACATTAAACCACGTTCAGGAAATCTACAAAAAATATTTTTTTTTACGATTTTGGACACTCAAACGGTGTCTCCCGTCATGCTGAAATCGAGGCATGGTGGATATGGCCAAAAAGTTGACGTTAGACCACGTTCATGAAATCTACAAAAAATATTTTTTCTTCCGTTTTTGGACACTCGAACGGTCTCCCGTCATGCTGAAATCGAGGCATGGTGGATATGGCCTAAAAGTTGACATTAAACCACGTTCATTAAATCTACAAAAAATATTTTTTTTTACGATTTTGGACACTCAAACGGTGTCTCCAGTCATGCTGAAATCGAGGCATGGTGGATATGGCCTAAAAGTTGACGTTAGACCACGTTCATGAAATCTACAAAAAATAAAAAAAAATTTCCGATTTTGGACACTAAAACGGTGTCTCTGGTCATGCTGAAATCGAGGCATGGTGGATATGGCCAAAAAGTTGACGTTAGACCACGTTCATGAAATCTACAAAAAATATTTTTTTTTTCGATTTTGGACACTCGAACGGTCTCCCGTCATGCTGAAATTGAGGCATGGTGGATATGGCCTAAAAGTTGACATTAAACCACGTTCATGAAATCTACAAAAAATATTTTTTTTTCCGATTTTGGACACTCAAACGGTTTCTCCCGTCATGCTGACATCGAGGCATGGTTGATATGGCCTAAAAGTTGACGTTAGACCACGTTCATGAATTCTACCAAAAATATATTTTTCAGATTTTGGACACTCAAACGGTGTCCCCCGTCATGATGAAATCGAGGCATGGTGGATATGGCCTAAAAGTTGACGTTAAACCACGTTCATGAAATCTACAAAAAAAATTTTTTTTTTCCGATTTTGGACACTCGAACGGTCTCCCGTCATGCTGAAATCGAGGCATGGTGGATATGGCCTAAAAGTTGACATTAAACCACGTTCAGGAAATCTACAAAAAATATATTTTTTTACGATTTTGGACACTCAAACGGTGTCTCCCGTCATGCTGAAATCGAGGCATGGTGGATATGGCCAAAAAGTTGACGTTAGACCACGTTCATGAAATCTACAAAAAATATTTTTTTTTCCGTTTTTGGACACTCGAACGGTCTCCCGTCATGCTGAAATCGAGGCATGGTGGATATGGCCTAAAAGTTGACATTAAACCACGTTCATTAAATCTACAAAAAATATTTTTTTTTACGATTTTGGACACTCAAACGGTGTCTCCAGTCATGCTGAAATCGAGGCATGGTGGATATGGCCTAAAAGTTGACGTTACACCACGTTCATGAATTCTACCAAAAATATATTTTTCAGATTTTGGACACTCAAACGGTGTCTCCCGTCATGCTGAAATCGAGGCATGGTGGATATGGCCTAAAAGTTGACGTTAGACCACGTTCATGAATTCTACCAAAAATATATTTTTCAGATTTTGGACACTCAAACGGTGTCTCCCGTCATGCTGAAATCGAGGCATGGTGGATATGGCCTAAAAGTTGACGTTAAACCACGTTCATGAAATCTACAAAAAATATTTTTTTTTCCGATTTTGGACACTAAAACGGTGTCTCCCGTCATGCTGAAATCGAGGCATGGTGGATATGGCCAAAAAGTTGACGTTAGACCACGTTCATGAAATCTACAAAAAATATTTTTTTTTCCGATTTTGGACACTCGAACGGTCTCCCGTCATGCTGAAATCGAGGCATGGTGGATATGGCCAAAAAGTTGACGTTAGACCACGTTCATGAAATCTACAAAAAATATTTTTTTTTCCGATTTTGGACACTCGAACGGTCTCCCGTCATGCTGAAATCGAGGCATGGTGGATATGGCCTAAAAGTTGACGTTAAACCACGTTCATGAAATCTACAAATAATATATTTTTCAGATTTTGGACACTCAAACGGTGTCTCCCGTCATGCTGAAATCGAGGCATGGTGGATATGGCCTAAAAGTTGACGTTAAACCACGTTCATGAATTCTACCAAAAATATTTTTTTCAGATTTTGGACACTCAAACGGTGTCTCCCGTCATGCTGAAATCGAGGCATGGTGGATATGGCCTAAAAGTTGACGTTAAACCACGTTCATGAAATCTACAAAAAATATTTTTTTTTTTCGATTTTGGACACTAAAACGGTGTCTCCCGTCATGCTGAAATCGAGGCATGGTGGATATGGCCAAAAAGTTGACGTTAGACCACGTTCATGAAATCTACAAAAAATATTTTTTTTTCCGTTTTTGGACACTCGAACGGTCTCCCGTCATGCTGAAATCGAGGCATGGTGGATATGGCCTAAAAGTTGACATTAAACCACGTTCATTAAATCTACAAAAAATATATTTTTTTACGATTTTGGACACTCAAACGGTGTCTCCAGTCATGCTGAAATCGAGGCATGGTGGATATGGCCTAAAAGTTGACGTTAGACCACGTTCATGAATTCTACCAAAAATATATTTTTCAGATTTTGGACACTCAAACGGTGTCTCCCGTCATGCTGAAATCGAGGCATGGTGGATATGGCCTAAAAGTTGACGTTAGACCACGTTCATGAATTCTACCAAAAATATATTTTTCAGATTTTGGACACTAAAACGGTGTCTCCCGTCATGCTGAAATCGAGGCATGGTGGATATGGCCAAAAAGTTGACGTTAGACCACGTTCATGAAATCTACAAAAAATATTTTTTTTTCCGATTTTGGACACTCGAACGGTCTCCCGTCATGCTGAAATCGAGGCATGGTGGATATGGCCAAAAAGTTGACGTTAGACCACGTTCATGAAATCTACAAAAAATATTTTTTTTTCCGATTTTGGACACTCGAACGGTCTCCCGTCATGCTGAAATCGAGGCATGGTGGATATGGCCTAAAAGTTGACGTTAAACCACGTTCATGAAATCTACAAATAATATATTTTTCAGATTTTGGACACTCAAACGGTGTCTCCCGTCATGCTGAAATCGAGGCATGGTGGATATGGCCTAAAAGTTGACGTTAAACCACGTTCATGAATTCTACCAAAAATATTTTTTTCAGATTTTGGACACTCAAACGGTGTCTCCCGTCATGCTGAAATCGAGGCATGGTGGATATGGCCTAAAAGTTGACGTTAAACCACGTTCATGAAATCTACAAAAAATATTTTTTTTTTTCGATTTTGGACACTAAAACGGTGTCTCCCGTCATGCTGAAATCGAGGCATGGTGGATATGGCCAAAAAGTTGACGTTAGACCACGTTCATGAAATCTACAAAAAATATTTTTTTTTCCGTTTTTGGACACTCGAACGGTCTCCCGTCATGCTGAAATCGAGGCATGGTGGATATGGCCTAAAAGTTGACATTAAACCACGTTCATTAAATCTACAAAAAATATATTTTTTTACGATTTTGGACACTCAAACGGTGTCTCCAGTCATGCTGAAATCGAGGCATGGTGGATATGGCCTAAAAGTTGACGTTAGACCACGTTCATGAATTCTACCAAAAATATATTTTTCAGATTTTGGACACTCAAACGGTGTCTCCCGTCATGCTGAAATCGAGGCATGGTGGATATGGCCTAAAAGTTGACGTTAGACCACGTTCATGAATTCTACCAAAAATATATTTTTCAGATTTTGGACACTCAAACGGTGTCTCCCGTCATGCTGAAATCGAGGCATGGTGGATATGGCCAAAAAGTTGACGTTAGACCACGTTCATGAAATCTACAAAAAATATTTTTTTTTCCGATTTTGGACACTAAAACGGTGTCTCCCGTCATGCTGAAATCGAGGCATGGTGGATATGGCCAAAAAGTTGACGTTAGACCACGTTCATGAAATCTACAAAAAATATTTTTTTTTCCGATTTTGGACACTCGAACGGTCTCCCGTCATGCTGAAATCGAGGCATGGTGGATATGGCCTAAAAGTTGACATTAAACCACGTTCATGAAATCTACAAAAAATATTTTTTTTTCCGATTTTGGACACTCAAACGGTTTCTCCCGTCATGCTGACATCGAGGCATGGTGGATATGGCCTAAAAGTTGACGTTAGACCACGTTCATGAATTCTACCAAAAATATATTTTTCAGATTTTGGACACTAAAACGGTGTCTCCCGTCATGCTGAAATCGAGGCATGGTGGATATGGCCAAAAAGTTGACGTTAGACCACGTTCATGAAATCTACAAAAAATATGTTTTTTTTCCGTTTTTGGACACTCGAACGGTCTCCCGTCATGCTGAAATCGAGGCATGGTGGATATGGCCTAAAAGTTGACATTAAACCACGTTCATTAAATCTACAAAAAATATTTTTTTTTACGATTTTGGACACTCAAACGGTGTCTCCAGTCATGCTGAAATCGAGGCATGGTGGATATGGCCTAAAAGTTGACGTTAGACCACGTTCATGAATTCTACCAAAAATATATTTTTCAGATTTTGGACACTCAAACGGTGTCTCCCGTCATGCTGAAATCGAGACATGGTGGATATGGCCTAAAAGTTGACGTTAGACCACGTTCATGAATTCTACCAAAAATATATTTTTCAGATTTTGGACACTCAAACGGTGTCTCCCGTCATGCTGAAATCGAGGCATGGTGGATATGGCCTAAAAGTTGACGTTAAACCACGTTCATGAAATCTACAAAAAATATTTTTTTTTCCGATTTTGGACACTAAAACGGTGTCTCCCGTCATGCTGAAATCGAGGCATGGTGGATATGGCCAAAAAGTTGACGTTAGACCACGTTCATGAAATCTACAAAAAATATTTTTTTTTCCGATTTTGGACACTCGAACGGTCTCCCGTCATGCTGAAATCGAGGCATGGTGGATATGGCCAAAAAGTTGACGTTAGACCACGTTCATGAAATCTACAAAAAATATTTTTTTTTCCGATTTTGGACACTCGAACGGTCTCCCGTCATGCTGAAATCGAGGCATGGTGGATATGGCCTAAAAGTTGACGTTAAACCACGTTCATGAAATCTACAAATAATATATTTTTCAGATTTTGGACACTCAAACGGTGTCTCCCGTCATGCTGAAATCGAGGCATGGTGGATATGGCCTAAAAGTTGACGTTAAACCACGTTCATGAATTCTACCAAAAATATTTTTTTCAGATTTTGGACACTCAAACGGTGTCTCCCGTCATGCTGAAATCGAGGCATGGTGGATATGGCCTAAAAGTTGACGTTAAACCACGTTCATGAAATCTACAAAAAATATTTTTTTTTTCCGATTTTGGACACTAAAACGGTGTCTCCCGTCATGCTGAAATCGAGGCATGGTGGATATGGCCAAAAAGTTGACGTTAGACCACGTTCATGAAATCTACAAAAAATAATTTCTTTTCCGATTTTGGACACTCGAACGGTCTCCCGTCATGATGAAATCGAGGCATGGTGGATATGGCCTAAAAGTTGACGTTAAACCACGTTCATGAAATCTACAAAAAATATATTTTTCAGATTTTGGACACTCAAACGGTGTCTCCCGTCATGCTGAAATCGAGGCATGGTGGATATGGCCTAAAAGTTGACGTTAAACCACGTTCATGAAATCTACAAAAAATATTTTTTTTTCCGATTTTGGAAACTAAAACAGTGTCTCCCGTCATGCTGAAATCGAGGCATGGTGGATATGGCCAAAAAGTTGACGTTAGACCACGTTCATGAAATCTACAAAAAATATTTTTTTTTCCGATTTTGGACACTAAAACGGTGTCTCCCGTCATGCTGAAATCGAGGCATGGTGGATATGGCCAAAAAGTTGACGTTAGACCAAGTTCATGAAATCTACCAAAAATATTTTTTTTTTCGATTTTGGACACTCGAACGGTCTCCCGTCATGCTGAAATCGAGGCATGGTGGATATGGCCTAAAAGTTGACGTTAAACCACGTTCATGAAATCTACAAAAAATATTTTTTTTTCCGATTTTGGACACTCAAATTGTGTCTCCCGTCATGCTGAAATCGAGGCATATGGCTTAAAAGTTGACGTTAGACCACGTTCATGAAATCTACAAAAAAAAAAAAAAAAATCGATTTTGGACACTCGAACGGTCTCCCGTCATGCTGAAATCGAGGCATATGGCTTAAAAGTTGACGTTAGACCACGTTCATGAATTCTACCAAAAATATATTTTTCAGATTTTGGACACTCAAACGGTGTCCCCCGTCATGATGAAATCGAGGCATGGTGGATATGGCCTAAAAGTTGACGTTAAACCACGTTCATGAAATCTACAAAAAATATTTTTTTTTCCGATTTTGGACACTCGAACGGTCTCCCGTCATGCTGAAATCGAGGCATGGTGGATATGGCCTAAAAGTTGACATTAAACCACGTTCAGGAAATCTACAAAAAATATTTTTTTTTACGATTTTGGACACTCAAACGGTGTCTCCCGTCATGCTGAAATCGAGGCATGGTGGATATGGCCAAAAAGTTGACGTTAGACCACGTTCATGAAATCTACAAAAAATATTTTTTTTTCCGTTTTTGGACACTCGAACGGTCTCCCGTCATGCTGAAATCGAGGCATGGTGGATATGGCCTAAAAGTTGACATTAAACCACGTTCATTAAATCTACAAAAAATATTTTTTTTTACGATTTTGGACACTCAAACGGTGTCTCCAGTCATGCTGAAATCGAGGCATGGTGGATATGGCCTAAAAGTTGACGTTAGACCACGTTCATGAATTCTACCAAAAATATATTTTTCAGATTTTGGACACTCAAACGGTGTCTCCCGTCATGCTGAAATCGAGGCATGGTGGATATGGCCTAAAAGTTGACGTTAGACCACGTTCATGAATTCTACCAAAAATATATTTTTCAGATTTTGGACACTCAAACGGTGTCTCCCGTCATGCTGAAATCGAGGCATGGTGGATATGGCCTAAAAGTTGACGTTAAACCACGTTCATGAAATCTACAAAAAATATTTTTTTTTCCGATTTTGGACACTAAAACGGTGTCTCCCGTCATGCTGAAATCGAGGCATGGTGGATATGGCCAAAAAGTTGACGTTAGACCACGTTCATGAAATCTACAAAAAATATTTTTTTTTCCGATTTTGGACACTCGAACGGTCTCCCGTCATGCTGAAATCGAGGCATGGTGGATATGGCCAAAAAGTTGACGTTAGACCACGTTCATGAAATCTACAAAAAATATTTTTTTTTCCGATTTTGGACACTCGAACGGTCTCCCGTCATGCTGAAATCGAGGCATGGTGGATATGGCCTAAAAGTTGACGTTAAACCACGTTCATGAAATCTACAAATAATATATTTTTCAGATTTTGGACACTCAAACGGTGTCTCCCGTCATGCTGAAATCGAGGCATGGTGGATATGGCCTAAAAGTTGACGTTAAACCACGTTCATGAATTCTACCAAAAATATTTTTTTCAGATTTTGGACACTCAAACGGTGTCTCCCGTCATGCTGAAATCGAGGCATGGTGGATATGGCCTAAAAGTTGACGTTAAACCACGTTCATGAAATCTACAAAAAATATTTATTTTTTCCGATTTTGGACACTAAAACGGTGTCTCCAGTCATGCTGAAATCGAGGCATGGTGGATATGGCCTAAAAGTTGACGTTAGACCACGTTCATGAATTCTACCAAAATTATATTTTTCAGATTTTGGACACTCAAACGGTGTCTCCCGTCATGCTGAAATCGAGACATGGTGGATATGGCCTAAAAGTTGACGTTAGACCACGTTCATGAATTCTACCAAAAATATATTTTTCAGATTTTGGACACTCAAACGGTGTCTCCCGTCATGCTGAAATCGAGGCATGGTGGATATGGCCTAAAAGTTGACGTTAAACCACGTTCATGAAATCTACAAAAAATATTTTTTTTTCCGATTTTGGACACTAAAACGGTGTCTCCCGTCATGCTGAAATCGAGGCATGGTGGATATGGCCAAAAAGTTGACGTTAGACCACGTTCATGAAATCTACAAAAAATATTTTTTTTTCCGATTTTGGACACTCGAACGGTCTCCCGTCATGCTGAAATCGAGGCATGGTGGATATGGCCAAAAAGTTGACGTTAGACCACGTTCATGAAATCTACAAAAAATATTTTTTTTTCCGATTTTGGACACTCGAACGGTCTCCCGTCATGCTGAAATCGAGGCATGGTGGATATGGCCTAAAAGTTGACGTTAAACCACGTTCATGAAATCTACAAATAATATATTTTTCAGATTTTGGACACTCAAACGGTGTCTCCCGTCATGCTGAAATCGAGGCATGGTGGATATGGCCTAAAAGTTGACGTTAAACCACGTTCATGAATTCTACCAAAAATATTTTTTTCAGATTTTGGACACTCAAACGGTGTCTCCCGTCATGCTGAAATCGAGGCATGGTGGATATGGCCTAAAAGTTGACGTTAAACCACGTTCATGAAATCTACAAAAAATATTTTTTTTTTCCGATTTTGGACACTAAAACGGTGTCTCCCGTCATGCTGAAATCGAGGCATGGTGGATATGGCCAAAAAGTTGACGTTAGACCACGTTCATGAAATCTACAAAAAATAATTTATTTTCCGATTTTGGACACTCGAACGGTCTCCCGTCATGATGAAATCGAGGCATGGTGGATATGGCCTAAAAGTTGACGTTAAACCACGTTCATGAAATCTACAAAAAATATATTTTTCAGATTTTGGACACTCAAACGGTGTCTCCCGTCATGCTGAAATCGAGGCATGGTGGATATGGCCTAAAAGTTGACGTTAAACCACGTTCATGAAATCTACAAAAAATATTTTTTTTTCCGATTTTGGAAACTAAAACAGTGTCTCCCGTCATGCTGAAATCGAGGCATGGTGGATATGGCCAAAAAGTTGACGTTAGACCACGTTCATGAAATCTACAAAAAATATTTTTTTTTCCGATTTTGGACACTAAAACGGTGTCTCCCGTCATGCTGAAATCGAGGCATGGTGGATATGGCCAAAAAGTTGACGTTAGACCAAGTTCATGAAATCTACCAAAAATATTTTTTTTTTCGATTTTGGACACTCGAACGGTCTCCCGTCATGCTGAAATCGAGGCATGGTGGATATGGCCTAAAAGTTGACGTTAAACCACGTTCATGAAATCTACAAAAAATATTTTTTTTTCCGATTTTGGACACTCAAATTGTGTCTCCCGTCATGCTGAAATCGAGGCATATGGCTTAAAAGTTGACGTTAGACCACGTTCATGAAATCTACAAAAAAAAAAAAAAAAATCGATTTTGGACACTCGAACGGTCTCCCGTCATGCTGAAATCGAGGCATATGGCTTAAAAGTTGACGTTAGACCACGTTCATGAATTCTACCAAAAATATATTTTTCAGATTTTGGACACTCAAACGGTGTCCCCCGTCATGATGAAATCGAGGCATGGTGGATATGGCCTAAAAGTTGACGTTAAACCACGTTCATGAAATCTACAAAAAATATTTTTTTTTCCGATTTTGGACACTCGAACGGTCTCCCGTCATGCTGAAATCGAGGCATGGTGGATATGGCCTAAAAGTTGACATTAAACCACGTTCAGGAAATCTACAAAAAATATTTTTTTTTACGATTTTGGACACTCAAACGGTGTCTCCCGTCATGCTGAAATCGAGGCATGGTGGATATGGCCAAAAAGTTGACGTTAGACCACGTTCATGAAATCTACAAAAAATATTTTTTTTTCCGTTTTTGGACACTCGAACGGTCTCCCGTCATGCTGAAATCGAGGCATGGTGGATATGGCCTAAAAGTTGACATTAAACCACGTTCATTAAATCTACAAAAAATATTTTTTTTTACGATTTTGGACACTCAAACGGTGTCTCCAGTCATGCTGAAATCGAGGCATGGTGGATATGGCCTAAAAGTTGACGTTAGACCACGTTCATGAATTCTACCAAAAATATATTTTTCAGATTTTGGACACTCAAACGGTGTCTCCCGTCATGCTGAAATCGAGGCATGGTGGATATGGCCTAAAAGTTGACGTTAGACCACGTTCATGAATTCTACCAAAAATATATTTTTCAGATTTTGGACACTCAAACGGTGTCTCCCGTCATGCTGAAATCGAGGCATGGTGGATATGGCCTAAAAGTTGACGTTAAACCACGTTCATGAAATCTACAAAAAATATTTTTTTTTCCGATTTTGGACACTAAAACGGTGTCTCCCGTCATGCTGAAATCGAGGCATGGTGGATATGGCCAAAAAGTTGACGTTAGACCACGTTCATGAAATCTACAAAAAATATTTTTTTTTCCGATTTTGGACACTCGAACGGTCTCCCGTCATGCTGAAATCGAGGCATGGTGGATATGGCCAAAAAGTTGACGTTAGACCACGTTCATGAAATCTACAAAAAATATTTTTTTTTCCGATTTTGGACACTCGAACGGTCTCCCGTCATGCTGAAATCGAGGCATGGTGGATATGGCCTAAAAGTTGACGTTAAACCACGTTCATGAAATCTACAAATAATATATTTTTCAGATTTTGGACACTCAAACGGTGTCTCCCGTCATGCTGAAATCGAGGCATGGTGGATATGGCCTAAAAGTTGACGTTAAACCACGTTCATGAATTCTACCAAAAATATTTTTTTCAGATTTTGGACACTCAAACGGTGTCTCCCGTCATGCTGAAATCGAGGCATGGTGGATATGGCCTAAAAGTTGACGTTAAACCACGTTCATGAAATCTACAAAAAATATTTATTTTTTCCGATTTTGGACACTAAAACGGTGTCTCCCGTCATGCTGAAATCGAGGCATGGTGGATATGGCCAAAAAGTTGACGTTAGACCACGTTCATGAAATCTACATAAAATATTTTTTTTTCCGATTTTGGACACTCGAACGGTCTCCCGTCATGATGAAATCGAGGCATGGTGGATATGGCCTAAAAGTTGACGTTAAACCACGTTCATGAAATCTACAAAAAATATATTTTTCAGATTTTGGACACTCAAACGGTGTCTCCCGTCATGCTGAAATCGAGGCATGGTGGATATGGCCTAAAAGTTGACGTTAAACCACGTTCATGAAATCTACAAAAAATATTTTTTTTTCCGATTTTGGAAACTAAAACGGTGTCTCCCGTCATGCTGAAATCGAGGCATGGTGGATATGGCCAAAAAGTTGACGTTAGACCACGTTCATGAAATCTACAAAAAATATTTTTTTTTCCGATTTTGGACACTAAAACGGTGTCTCCCGTCATGCTGAAATCGAGGCATGGTGGATATGGCCAAAAAGTTGACGTTAGACCAAGTTCATGAAATCTACAAAAAATATTTTCTTTTTCGATTTTGGACACTCGAACGGTCTCCCGTCATGCTGAAATCGAGGCATGGTGGATATGGCCTAAAAGTTGACGTTAGACCACGTTCATGAATTCTACCAAAAATATATTTTTCAGATTTTGGACACTCAAACGGTGTCCCCCGTCATGATGAAATCGAGGCATGGTGGATATGGCCTAAAAGTTGACATTAAACCACGTTCATGAAATCTACAAAAAATATTTTTTTTTCCGATTTTGGACACTCAAACGGTTTCTCCCGTCATGCTGACATCGAGGCATGGTGGATATGGCCTAAAAGTTGACGTTAGACCACGTTCATGAATTCTACCAAAAATATATTTTTCAGATTTTGGACACTCAAACGGTGTCCCCCGTCATGATGAAATCGAGGCATGGTGGATATGGCCTAAAAGTTGACGTTAAACCACGTTCATGAAATCTACAAAAAATAATTTTTTTTCCGATTTTGGACACTCGAACGGTCTCCCGTCATGCTGAAATCGAGGCATGGTGGATATGGCCTAAAAGTTGACATTAAACCACGTTCAGGAAATCTACAAAAAATATTTTTTTTTACGATTTTGGACACTCAAACGGTGTCTCCCGTCATGCTGAAATCGAGGCATGGTGGATATGGCCAAAAAGTTGACGTTAGACCACGTTCATGAAATCTACAAAAAATATTTTTTTTTCCGTTTTTGGACACTCGAACGGTCTCCCGTCATGCTGAAATCGAGGCATGGTGGATATGGCCTAAAAGTTGACGTTAGACCACGTTCATGAATTCTACCAAAAATATATTTTTCAGATTTTGGACACTCAAACGGTGTCCCCCGTCATGATGAAATCGAGGCATGGTGGATATGGCCTAAAAGTTGACGTTAAACCACGTTCATGAAATCTACAAAAAATAATTTTTTTTCCGATTTTGGACACTCGAACGGTCTCCCGTCATGCTGAAATCGAGGCATGGTGGATATGGCCTAAAAGTTGACATTAAACCACGTTCAGGAAATCTACAAAAAATATATTTTTTTACGATTTTGGACACTCAAACGGTGTCTCCCGTCATGCTGAAATCGAGGCATGGTGGATATGGCCAAAAAGTTGACGTTAGACCACGTTCATGAAATCTACAAAAAATATTTTTTTTTCCGTTTTTGGACACTCGAACGGTCTCCCGTCATGCTGAAATCGAGGCATGGTGGATATGGCCTAAAAGTTGACATTAAACCACGTTCATTAAATCTACAAAAAATATTTTTTTTTACGATTTTGGACACTCAAACGGTGTCTCCAGTCATGCTGAAATCGAGGCATGGTGGATATGGCCAAAAAGTTGACGTTAGACCACGTTCATGAAATCTACAAAAAATATTTTTTTTTCCGATTTTGGACACTCGAACGGTCTCCCGTCATGCTGAAATCGAGGCATGGTGGATATGGCCTAAAAGTTGACATTAAACCACGTTCAGGAAATCTACAAAAAATATTTTTTTTTTCGATTTTGGACACTAAAACGGTGTCTCCCGTCATGCTGAAATCGAGGCATGGTGGATATGGCCTAAAAGTTGACGTTAGACCACGTTCATGAATTCTACCAAAAATATATTTTTCAGATTTTGGACACTCAAACGGTGTCCCCCGTCATGATGAAATCGAGGCATGGTGGATATGGCCTAAAAGTTGACGTTAAACCACGTTCATGAAATCTACAAAAAATAAAAAAATTTCCGATTTTGGACACTCGAACGGTCTCCCGTCATGCTGAAATCGAGGCATGGTGGATATGGCCTAAAAGTTGACATTAAACCACGTTCAGGAAATCTACAAAAAATATTTTTTTTTACGATTTTGGACACTCAAACGGTGTCTCCCGTCATGCTGAAATCGAGGCATGGTGGATATGGCCAAAAAGTTGACGTTAGACCACGTTCATGAAATCTACAAAAAATATTTTTTTTTCCGTTTTTGGACACTCGAACGGTCTCCCGTCATGCTGAAATCGAGGCATGGTGGATATGGCCTAAAAGTTGACATTAAACCACGTTCATTAAATCTACAAAAAATATTTTTTTTTACGATTTTGGACACTCAAACGGTGTCTCCAGTCATGCTGAAATCGAGGCATGGTGGATATGGCCAAAAAGTTGACGTTAGACCACGTTCATGAAATCTACAAAAAATATTTTTTTTTCCGATTTTGGACACTCGAACGGTCTCCCGTCATGCTGAAATCGAGGCATGGTGGATATGGCCAAAAAGTTGACGTTAGACCACGTTCATGAAATCTACAAAAAATATTTTTTTTTCCGATTTTGGACACTCGAACGGTCTCCCGTCATGCTGAAATCGAGGCATGGTGGATATGGCCTAAAAGTTGACATTAAACCACGTTCAGGAAATCTACAAAAAATATTTTTTTTTACGATTTTGGACACTCAAACGGTGTCTCCCGTCATGCTGAAATCGAGGCATGGTGGATATGGCCAAAAAGTTGACGTTAGACCACGTTCATGAAATCTACAAAAAATATTTTTTCTTCCGTTTTTGGACACTCGAACGGTCTCCCGTCATGCTGAAATCGAGGCATGGTGGATATGGCCTAAAAGTTGACATTAAACCACGTTCATTAAATCTACAAAAAATATATTTTTTTACGATTTTGGACACTCAAACGGTGTCTCCAGTCATGCTGAAATCGAGGCATGGTGGATATGGCCAAAAAGTTGACGTTAGACCACGTTCATGAAATCTACAAAAAATATTTTTTTTTCCGATTTTGGACACTCGAACGGTCTCCCGTCATGCTGAAATCGAGGCATGGTGGATATGGCCAAAAAGTTGACGTTAGACCACGTTCATGAAATCTACAAAAAATAATTTTTTTTCCGATTTTGGACACTCGAACGGTCTCCCGTCATGCTGAAATCGAGGCATGGTGGATATGGCCTAAAAGTTGACATTAAACCACGTTCAGGAAATCTACAAAAAATATTTTTTTTTACGATTTTGGACACTCAAACGGTGTCTCCCGTCATGCTGAAATCGAGGCATGGTGGATATGGCCAAAAAGTTGACGTTAGACCACGTTCATGAAATCTACAAAAAATATTTTTTCTTCCGTTTTTGGACACTCGAACGGTCTCCCGTCATGCTGAAATCGAGGCATGGTGGATATGGCCTAAAAGTTGACATTAAACCACGTTCATTAAATCTACAAAAAATATTTTTTTTTACGATTTTGGACACTCAAACGGTGTCTCCAGTCATGCTGAAATCGAGGCATGGTGGATATGGCCTAAAAGTTGACGTTAGACCACGTTCATGAAATCTACAAAAAATATTTTTTTTTCCGATTTTGGACACTAAAACGGTGTCTCTGGTCATGCTGAAATCGAGGCATGGTGGATATGGCCAAAAAGTTGACGTTAGACCACGTTCATGAAATCTACAAAAAATATTTTTTTTTCCGATTTTGGACACTCGAACGGTCTCCCGTCATGCTGAAATCGAGGCATGGTGGATATGGCCAAAAAGTTGACGTTAGACCACGTTCATGAAATCTACAAAAAATATTTTTTTTTCCGATTTTGGACACTCAAACGGTTTCTCCCGTCATGCTGACATCGAGGCATGGTTGATATGGCCTAAAAGTTGACGTTAGACCACGTTCATGAATTCTACCAAAAATATATTTTTCAGATTTTGGACACTCAAACGGTGTCCCCCGTCATGATGAAATCGAGGCATGGTGGATATGGCCTAAAAGTTGACGTTAGACCACGTTCATGAAATCTACAAAAAATATTTTTTTTTCCGTTTTTGGACACTCGAACGGTCTCCCGTCATGCTGAAATCGAGGCATGGTGGATATGGCCTAAAAGTTGACATTAAACCACGTTCATTAAATCTACAAAAAATATTTTTTTTTACGATTTTGGACACTCAAACGGTGTCTCCAGTCATGCTGAAATCGAGGCATGGTGGATATGGCCAAAAAGTTGACGTTAGACCACGTTCATGAAATCTACAAAAAATATTTTTTTTCCGATTTTGGACACTCGAACGGTCTCCCGTCATGCTGAAATCGAGGCATGGTGGATATGGCCAAAAAGTTGACGTTAGACCACGTTCATGAAATCTACAAAAAATAATTTTTTTTCCGATTTTGGACACTCGAACGGTCTCCCGTCATGCTGAAATCGAGGCATGGTGGATATGGCCTAAAAGTTGACATTAAACCACGTTCAGGAAATCTACAAAAAATATTTTTTTTTACGATTTTGGACACTCAAACGGTGTCTCCCGTCATGCTGAAATCGAGGCATGGTGGATATGGCCAAAAAGTTGACGTTAGACCACGTTCATGAAATCTACAAAAAATATTTTTTCTTCCGTTTTTGGACACTCGAACGGTCTCCCGTCATGCTGAAATCGAGGCATGGTGGATATGGCCTAAAAGTTGACATTAAACCACGTTCATTAAATCTACAAAAAATATATTTTTTTACGATTTTGGACACTCAAACGGTGTCTCCAGTCATGCTGAAATCGAGGCATGGTGGATATGGCCAAAAAGTTGACGTTAGACCACGTTCATGAAATCTACAAAAAATATTTTTTTTTCCGATTTTGGACACTCGAACGGTCTCCCGTCATGCTGAAATCGAGGCATGGTGGATATGGCCAAAAAGTTGACGTTAGACCACGTTCATGAAATCTACAAAAAATAATTTTTTTTCCGATTTTGGACACTCGAACGGTCTCCCGTCATGCTGAAATCGAGGCATGGTGGATATGGCCTAAAAGTTGACATTAAACCACGTTCAGGAAATCTACAAAAAATATTTTTTTTTACGATTTTGGACACTCAAACGGTGTCTCCCGTTATGCTGAAATCGAGGCATGGTGGATATGGCCAAAAAGTTGACGTTAGACCACGTTCATGAAATCTACAAAAAATATTTTTTCTTCCGTTTTTGGACACTCGAACGGTCTCCCGTCATGCTGAAATCGAGGCATGGTGGATATGGCCTAAAAGTTGACATTAAACCACGTTCATTAAATCTACAAAAAATATTTTTTTTTACGATTTTGGACACTCAAACGGTGTCTCCAGTCATGCTGAAATCGAGGCATGGTGGATATGGCCTAAAAGTTGACGTTAGACCACGTTCATGAAATCTACAAAAAATATTTTTTTTTCCGATTTTGGACACTAAAACGGTGTCTCTGGTCATGCTGAAATCGAGGCATGGTGGATATGGCCAAAAAGTTGACGTTAGACCACGTTCATGAAATCTACAAAAAATATTTTTTTTTCCGATTTTGGACACTCGAACGGTCTCCCGTCATGCTGAAATCGAGGCATGGTGGATATGGCCAAAAAGTTGACGTTAGACCACGTTCATGAAATCTACAAAAAATTTTTTTTTTTTCGATTTTGGACACTCAAACGGTTTCTCCCGTCATGCTGACATCGAGGCATGGTTGATATGGCCTAAAAGTTGACGTTAGACCACGTTCATGAATTCTACCAAAAATATATTTTTCAGATTTTGGACACTCAAACGGTGTCCCCCGTCATGATGAAATCGAGGCATGGTGGATATGGCCTAAAAGTTGACGTTAAACCACGTTCATGAAATCTACAAAAAATAATTTTTTTTTCCGATTTTGGACACTCGAACGGTCTCCCATCATGCTGAAATCGAGGCATGGTGGATATGGCCTAAAAGTTGACATTAAACCACGTTCAGGAAATCTACCAAAAATATTTTTTTTTCCGATTTTGGACACTAAAACGGTGTCTCCCGTCATGCTGAAATCGAGGCATGGTGGATATGGCCTAAAAGTTGACGTTAGACCACGTTCATGAATTCTACCAAAAATATATTTTTCAGATTTTGGACACTCAAACGGTGTCCCCCGTCATGATGAAATCGAGGCATGGTGGATATGGCCTAAAAGTTGACGTTAAACCACGTTCATGAAATCTACAAAAAATAATTTTTTTTCCGATTTTGGACACTCGAACGGTCTCCCGTCATGCTGAAATCGAGGCATGGTGGATATGGCCTAAAAGTTGACATTAAACCACGTTCAGGAAATCTACAAAAAATATTTTTTTTTACGATTTTGGACACTCAAACGGTGTCTCCCGTCATGCTGAAATCGAGGCATGGTGGATATGGCCAAAAAGTTGACGTTAGACCACGTTCATGAAATCTACAAAAAATATTTTTTTTTCCGTTTTTGGACACTCGAACGGTCTCCCGTCATGCTGAAATCGAGGCATGGTGGATATGGCCTAAAAGTTGACATTAAACCACGTTCATTAAATCTACAAAAAATATTTTTTTTTACGATTTTGGACACTCAAACGGTGTCTCCAGTCATGCTGAAATCGAGGCATGGTGGATATGGCCAAAAAGTTGACGTTAGACCACGTTCATGAAATCTACAAAAAATATTTTTTTTTCCGATTTTGGACACTCGAACGGTCTCCCGTCATGCTGAAATCGAGGCATGGTGGATATGGCCAAAAAGTTGACGTTAGACCACGTTCATGAAATCTACAAAAAATAATTTTTTTTCCGATTTTGGACACTCGAACGGTCTCCCGTCATGCTGAAATCGAGGCATGGTGGATATGGCCTAAAAGTTGACATTAAACCACGTTCAGGAAATCTACAAAAAATATTTTTTTTTTACGATTTTGGACACTCAAACGGTGTCTCCCGTCATGCTGAAATCGAGGCATGGTGGATATGGCCAAAAAGTTGACGTTAGACCACGTTCATGAAATCTACAAAAAATATTTTTTCTTCCGTTTTTGGACACTCGAACGGTCTCCCGTCATGCTGAAATCGAGGCATGGTGGATATGGCCTAAAAGTTGACATTAAACCACGTTCATTAAATCTACAAAAAATATATTTTTTTACGATTTTGGACACTCAAACGGTGTCTCCAGTCATGCTGAAATCGAGGCATGGTGGATATGGCCAAAAAGTTGACGTTAGACCACGTTCATGAAATCTACAAAAAATATTTTTTTTTCCGATTTTGGACACTCGAACGGTCTCCCGTCATGCTGAAATCGAGGCATGGTGGATATGGCCAAAAAGTTGACGTTAGACCACGTTCATGAAATCTACAAAAAATAATTTTTTTTCCGATTTTGGACACTCGAACGGTCTCCCGTCATGCTGAAATCGAGGCATGGTGGATATGGCCTAAAAGTTGACATTAAACCACGTTCAGGAAATCTACAAAAAAAATTTTTTTTTACGATTTTGGACACTCAAACGGTGTCTCCCGTCATGCTGAAATCGAGGCATGGTGGATATGGCCAAAAAGTTGACGTTAGACCACGTTCATGAAATCTACAAAAAATATTTTTTCTTCCGTTTTTGGACACTCGAACGGTCTCCCGTCATGCTGAAATCGAGGCATGGTGGATATGGCCTAAAAGTTGACATTAAACCACGTTCATTAAATCTACAAAAAATATTTTTTTTTACGATTTTGGACACTCAAACGGTGTCTCCAGTCATGCTGAAATCGAGGCATGGTGGATATGGCCTAAAAGTTGACGTTAGACCACGTTCATGAAATCTACAAAAAATATTTTTTTTTCCGATTTTGGACACTAAAACGGTGTCTCTGGTCATGCTGAAATCGAGGCATGGTGGATATGGCCAAAAAGTTGACGTTAGACCACGTTCATGAAATCTACAAAAAATATTTTTTTTTCCGATTTTGGACACTCGAACGGTCTCCCGTCATGCTGAAATCGAGGCATGGTGGATATGGCCAAAAAGTTGACGTTAGACCACGTTCATGAAATCTACAAAAAAATTTTTTTTTTCCGATTTTGGACACTCAAACGGTTTCTCCCGTCATGCTGACATCGAGGCATGGTTGATATGGCCTAAAAGTTGACGTTAGACCACGTTCATGAATTCTACCAAAAATATATTTTTCAGATTTTGGACACTCAAACGGTGTCCCCCGTCATGATGAAATCGAGGCATGGTGGATATGGCCTAAAAGTTGACGTTAAACCACGTTCATGAAATCTACAAAAAATAATTTTTTTTTCCGATTTTGGACACTCGAACGGTCTCCCGTCATGCTGAAATCGAGGCATGGTGGATATGGCCTAAAAGTTGACATTAAACCACGTTCAGGAAATCTACCAAAAATATTTTTTTTTCCGATTTTGGACACTAAAACGGTGTCTCCCGTCATGCTGAAATCGAGGCATGGTGGATATGGCCTAAAAGTTGACGTTAGACCACGTTCATGAATTCTACCAAAAATATATTTTTCAGATTTTGGACACTCGAACGGTCTCCCGTCATGCTGAAATCGAGGCATGGTGGATATGGCCTAAAAGTTGACATTAAACCACGTTCATTAAATCTACAAAAAATATTTTTTTTTACGATTTTGGACACTCAAACGGTGTCTCCAGTCATGCTGAAATCGAGGCATGGTGGATATGGCCAAAAAGTTGACGTTAGACCACGTTCATGAAATCTACAAAAAATATTTTTTTTTCCGATTTTGGACACTCGAACGGTCTCCCGTCATGCTGAAATCGAGGCATGGTGGATATGGCCAAAAAGTTGACGTTAGACCACGTTCATGAAATCTACAAAAAATAATTTTTTTTCCGATTTTGGACACTCGAACGGTCTCCCGTCATGCTGAAATCGAGGCATGGTGGATATGGCCAAAAAGTTGACGTTAGACCACGTTCATGAAATCTACAAAAAAAAATTTTTTTTCCGATTTTGGACACTCAAACGGTTTCTCCCGTCATGCTGACATCGAGGCATGGTTGATATGGCCTAAAAGTTGACGTTAGACCACGTTCATGAATTCTACCAAAAATATATTTTTCAGATTTTGGACACTCAAACGGTGTCCCCCGTCATGATGAAATCGAGGCATGGTGGATATGGCCTAAAAGTTGACGTTAAACCACGTTCATGAAATCTACAAAAAATAATTTTTTTTTCCGATTTTGGACACTCGAACGGTCTCCCGTCATGCTGAAATCGAGGCATGGTGGATATGGCCTAAAAGTTGACATTAAACCACGTTCAGGAAATCTACCAAAAATATTTTTTTTTCCGATTTTGGACACTAAAACGGTGTCTCCCGTCATGCTGAAATCGAGGCATGGTGGATATGGCCTAAAAGTTGACGTTAGACCACGTTCATGAATTCTACCAAAAATATATTTTTCAGATTTTGGACACTCAAACGGTGTCCCCCGTCATGATGAAATCGAGGCATGGTGGATATGGCCTAAAAGTTGACGTTAAACCACGTTCATGAAATCTACAAAAAATAATTTTTTTTCCGATTTTGGACACTCGAACGGTCTCCCGTCATGCTGAAATCGAGGCATGGTGGATATGGCCTAAAAGTTGACATTAAACCACGTTCAGGAAATCTACAAAAAATATTTTTTTTTACGATTTTGGACACTCAAACGGTGTCTCCCGTCATGCTGAAATCGAGGCATGGTGGATATGGCCAAAAAGTTGACGTTAGACCACGTTCATGAAATCTACAAAAAATATTTTTTTTTCCGATTTTGGACACTCGAACGGTCTCCCGTCATGCTGAAATCGAGGCATGGTGGATATGGCCAAAAAGTTGACGTTAGACCACGTTCATGAAATCTACAAAAAAAATTTTTTTTTCCGATTTTGGACACTCAAACGGTTTCTCCCGTCATGCTGACATCGAGGCATGGTTGATATGGCCTAAAAGTTGACGTTAGACCACGTTCATGAATTCTACCAAAAATATATTTTTCAGATTTTGGACACTCAAACGGTGTCCCCCGTCATGATGAAATCGAGGCATGGTGGATATGGCCTAAAAGTTGACGTTAAACCACGTTCATGAAATCTACAAAAAATAATTTTTTTTTCCGATTTTGGACACTCGAACGGTCTCCCGTCATGCTGAAATCGAGGCATGGTGGATATGGCCTAAAAGTTGACATTAAACCACGTTCAGGAAATCTACCAAAAATATTTTTTTTTCCGATTTTGGACACTAAAACGGTGTCTCCCGTCATGCTGAAATCGAGGCATGGTGGATATGGCCTAAAAGTTGACGTTAGACCACGTTCATGAATTCTACCAAAAATATATTTTTCAGATTTTGGACACCCAAACGGTGTCCCCCGTCATGATGAAATCGAGGCATGGTGGATATGGCCTAAAAGTTGACGTTAAACCACGTTCATGAAATCTACAAAAAATATTTTTTTTTCCGATTTTGGACACTCGAACGGTCTCCCGTCATGCTGAAATCGAGGCATGGTGGATATGGCCTAAAAGTTGACATTAAACCACGTTCAGGAAATCTACAAAAAATATTTTTTTTTACGATTTTGGACACTCAAACGGTGTCTCCCGTCATGCTGAAATCGAGGCATGGTGGATATGGCCAAAAAGTTGACGTAAGACCACGTTCATGAAATCTACAAAAAATATTTTTTTTTCCGTTTTTGGACACTCGAACGGTCTCCCGTCATGCTGAAATCGAGGCATGGTGGATATGGCCTAAAAGTTGACATTAAACCACGTTCATTAAATCTACAAAAAATATTTTTTTTTACGATTTTGGACACTCAAACGGTGTCTCCAGTCATGCTGAAATCGAGGCATGGTGGATATGGCCAAAAAGTTGACGTTAGACCACGTTCATGAAATCTACAAAAAATATTTTTTTTTCCGATTTTGGACACTCGAACGGTCTCCCGTCATGCTGAAATCGAGGCATGGTGGATATGGCCAAAAAGTTGACGTTAGACCACGTTCATGAAATCTACAAAAAATAATTTTTTTTCCGATTTTGGACACTCGAACGGTCTCCCGTCATGCTGAAATCGAGGCATGGTGGATATGGCCTAAAAGTTGACATTAAACCACGTTCAGGAAATCTACAAAAAATATTTTTTTTTTACGATTTTGGACACTCAAACGGTGTCTCCCGTCATGCTGAAATCGAGGCATGGTGGATATGGCCAAAAAGTTGACGTTAGACCACGTTCATGAAATCTACAAAAAATATTTTTTCTTCCGTTTTTGGACACTCGAACGGTCTCCCGTCATGCTGAAATCGAGGCATGGTGGATATGGCCTAAAAGTTGACATTAAACCACGTTCATTAAATCTACAAAAAATATATTTTTTTACGATTTTGGACACTCAAACGGTGTCTCCAGTCATGCTGAAATCGAGGCATGGTGGATATGGCCAAAAAGTTGACGTTAGACCACGTTCATGAAATCTACAAAAAATATTTTTTTTTCCGATTTTGGACACTCGAACGGTCTCCCGTCATGCTGAAATCGAGGCATGGTGGATATGGCCAAAAAGTTGACGTTAGACCACGTTCATGAAATCTACAAAAAATAATTTTTTTTCCGATTTTGGACACTCGAACGGTCTCCCGTCATGCTGAAATCGAGGCATGGTGGATATGGCCTAAAAGTTGACATTAAACCACGTTCAGGAAATCTACAAAAAATATTTTTTTTTACGATTTTGGACACTCAAACGGTGTCTCCCGTCATGCTGAAATCGAGGCATGGTGGATATGGCCAAAAAGTTGACGTTAGACCACGTTCATGAAATCTACCAAAAATATTTTTTCTTCCGTTTTTGGACACTCGAACGGTCTCCCGTCATGCTGAAATCGAGGCATGGTGGATATGGCCTAAAAGTTGACATTAAACCACGTTCATTAAATCTACAAAAAATATTTTTTTTTTTTACGATTTTGGACACTCAAACGGTGTCTCCAGTCATGCTGAAATCGAGGCATGGTGGATATGGCCTAAAAGTTGACGTTAGACCACGTTCATGAAATCTACAAAAAAATTTTTTTTTTCCGATTTTGGACACTAAAACGGTGTCTCTGGTCATGCTGAAATCGAGGCATGGTGGATATGGCCAAAAAGTTGACGTTAGACCACGTTCATGAAATCTACAAAAAATATTTTTTTTTCCGATTTTGGACACTCGAACGGTCTCCCGTCATGCTGAAATCGAGGCATGGTGGATATGGCCAAAAAGTTGACGTTAGACCACGTTCATGAAATCTACAAAAAATATTTTTTTTTCCGATTTTGGACACTCAAACGGTTTCTCCCGTCATGCTGACATCGAGGCATGGTTGATATGGCCTAAAAGTTGACATTAAACCACGTTCATTAAATCTACAAAAAATATTTTTTTTTACGATTTTGGACACTCAAACGGTGTCTCCAGTCATGCTGAAATCGAGGCATGGTGGATATGGCCAAAAAGTTGACGTTAGACCACGTTCATGAAATCTACAAAAAATATTTTTTTTTCCGATTTTGGACACTCGAACGGTCTCCCGTCATGCTGAAATCGAGGCATGGTGGATATGGCCAAAAAGTTGACGTTAGACCACGTTCATGAAATCTACAAAAAATAATTTTTTTTCCGATTTTGGACACTCGAACGGTCTCCCGTCATGCTGAAATCGAGGCATGGTGGATATGGCCTAAAAGTTGACATTAAACCACGTTCAGGAAATCTACAAAAAATATTTTTTTTTACGATTTTGGACACTCAAACGGTGTCTCCCGTCATGCTGAAATCGAGGCATGGTGGATATGGCCAAAAAGTTGACGTTAGACCACGTTCATGAAATCTACAAAAAATATTTTTTCTTCCGTTTTTGGACACTCGAACGGTCTCCCGTCATGCTGAAATCGAGGCATGGTGGATATGGCCTAAAAGTTGACATTAAACCACGTTCATTAAATCTACAAAAAATATATTTTTTTACGATTTTGGACACTCAAACGGTGTCTCCAGTCATGCTGAAATCGAGGCATGGTGGATATGGCCAAAAAGTTGACGTTAGACCACGTTCATGAAATCTACAAAAAATATTTTTTTTTCCGATTTTGGACACTCGAACGGTCTCCCGTCATGCTGAAATCGAGGCATGGTGGATATGGCCAAAAAGTTGACGTTAGACCACGTTCATGAAATCTACAAAAAATAATTTTTTTTCCGATTTTGGACACTCGAACGGTCTCCCGTCATGCTGAAATCGAGGCATGGTGGATATGGCCTAAAAGTTGACATTAAACCACGTTCAGGAAATCTACAAAAAATATTTTTTTTTACGATTTTGGACACTCAAACGGTGTCTCCCGTCATGCTGAAATCGAGGCATGGTGGATATGGCCAAAAAGTTGACGTTAGACCACGTTCATGAAATCTACAAAAAATATTTTTTCTTCCGTTTTTGGACACTCGAACGGTCTCCCGTCATGCTGAAATCGAGGCATGGTGGATATGGCCTAAAAGTTGACATTAAACCACGTTCATTAAATCTACAAAAAATATTTTTTTTTACGATTTTGGACACTCAAACGGTGTCTCCAGTCATGCTGAAATCGAGGCATGGTGGATATGGCCTAAAAGTTGACGTTAGACCACGTTCATGAAATCTACAAAAAATATTTTTTTTTCCGATTTTGGACACTAAAACGGTGTCTCTGGTCATGCTGAAATCGAGGCATGGTGGATATGGCCAAAAAGTTGACGTTAGACCACGTTCATGAAATCTACAAAAAATATTTTTTTTTCCGATTTTGGACACTCGAACGGTCTCCCGTCATGCTGAAATCGAGGCATGGTGGATATGGCCAAAAAGTTGACGTTAGACCACGTTCATGAAATCTACAAAAAATATTTTTTTTTCCGATTTTGGACACTCAAACGGTTTCTCCCGTCATGCTGACATCGAGGCATGGTTGATATGGCCTAAAAGTTGACGTTAGACCACGTTCATGAATTCTACCAAAAATATATTTTTCAGATTTTGGACACTCAAACGGTGTCCCCCGTCATGATGAAATCGAGGCATGGTGGATATGGCCTAAAAGTTGACGTTAAACCACGTTCATGAAATCTACAAAAAATAATTTTTTTTTCCGATTTTGGACACTCGAACGGTCTCCCGTCATGCTGAAATCGAGGCATGGTGGATATGGCCTAAAAGTTGACATTAAACCACGTTCAGGAAATCTACAAAAAATAATTTTTTTTACGATTTTGGACACTCAAACGGTGTCTCCCGTCATGCTGAAATCGAGGCATGGTGGATATGGCCAAAAAGTTGACGTTAGACCACGTTCATGAAATCTACAAAAAATATTTTTTTTTCCGTTATTGGACACTCGAACGGTCTCCCGTCATGCTGAAATCGAGGCATGGTGGATATGGCCTAAAAGTTGACATTAAACCACGTTCATTAAATCTACAAAAAATATTTTTTTTTACGATTTTGGACACTCAAACGGTGTCTCCAGTCATGCTGAAATCGAGGCATGGTGGATATGGCCTAAAAGTTGACGTTAGACCACGTTCATGAATTCTACCAAAAATATATTTTTCAGATTTTGGACACTCAAACGGTGTCTCCCGTCATGCTGAAATCGAGGCATGGTGGATATGGCCTAAAAGTTGACGTTAGACCACGTTCATGAATTCTACCAAAAATATATTTTTCAGATTTTGGACACTCAAACGGTGTCTCCCGTCATGCTGAAATCGAGGCATGGTGGATATGGCCTAAAAGTTGACGTTAAACCACGTTCATGAAATCTACAAAAAATATATTTTTTTCCGATTTTGGACACTAAAACGGTGTCTCCCGTCATGCTGAAATCGAGGCATGGTGGATATGGCCAAAAAGTTGACGTTAGACCACGTTCATGAAATCTACAAAAAAAATTTTTTTTTTCGATTTTGGACACTCGAACGGTCTCCCGTCATGCTGAAATTGAGGCATGGTGGATATGGCCTAAAAGTTGACATTAAACCACGTTCATGAAATCTACAAAAAATATTTTTTTTTCCGATTTTGGACACTCAAACGGTTTCTCCCGTCATGCTGACATCGAGGCATGGTTGATATGGCCTAAAAGTTGACGTTAGACCACGTTCATGAATTCTACCAAAAATATATTTTTCAGATTTTGGACACTCAAACGGTGTCCCCCGTCATGATGAAATCGAGGCATGGTGGATATGGCCTAAAAGTTGACGTTAAACCACGTTCATGAAATCTACAAAAAATAATTTTTTTTTCCGATTTTGGACACTCGAACGGTCTCCCGTCATGCTGAAATCGAGGCATGGTGGATATGGCCTAAATGTTGACATTAAACCACGTTCAGGAAATCTACAAAAAATATTTTTTTTTACGATTTTGGACACTCAAACGGTGTCTCCCGTCATGCTGAAATCGAGGCATGGTGGATATGGCCAAAAAGTTGACGTTAGACCACGTTCATGAAATCTACAAAAAAAAATTTTTTTTCCGTTTTTGGACACTCGAACGGTCTCCCGTCATGCTGAAATCGAGGCATGGTGGATATGGCCTAAAAGTTGACATTAAACCACGTTCATTAAATCTACAAAAAATATATTTTTTTACGATTTTGGACACTCAAACGGTGTCTCCAGTCATGCTGAAATCGAGGCATGGTGGATATGGCCTAAAAGTTGACGTTAGACCACGTTCATGAATTCTACCAAAAATATATTTTTCAGATTTTGGACACTCAAACGGTGTCTCCCGTCATGCTGAAATCGAGGCATGGTGGATATGGCCTAAAAGTTGACGTTAGACCACGTTCATGAATTCTACCAAAAATATATTTTTCAGATTTTGGACACTCAAACGGTGTCTCCCGTCATGCTGAAATCGAGGCATGGTGGATATGGCCTAAAAGTTGACGTTAAACCACGTTCATGAAATCTACAAAAAATATTTTTTTTTCCGATTTTGGACACTAAAACGGTGTCTCCCGTCATGCTGAAATCGAGGCATGGTGGATATGGCCAAAAAGTTGACGTTAGACCACGTTCATGAAATCTACAAAAAATATTTTTTTTTCCGATTTTGGACACTCGAACGGTCTCCCGTCATGCTGAAATCGAGGCATGGTGGATATGGCCAAAAAGTTGACGTTAGACCACGTTCATGAAATCTACAAAAAATATTTTTTTTTCCGATTTTGGACACTCGAACGGTCTCCCGTCATGCTGAAATCGAGGCATGGTGGATATGGCCTAAAAGTTGACGTTAAACCACGTTCATGAAATCTACAAATAATATATTTTTCAGATTTTGGACACTCAAACGGTGTCTCCCGTCATGCTGAAATCGAGGCATGGTGGATATGGCCTAAAAGTTGACGTTAAACCACGTTCATGAATTCTACCAAAAATATTTTTTTCAGATTTTGGACACTCAAACGGTGTCTCCCGTCATGATGAAATCGAGGCATGGTGGATATGGCCTAAAAGTTGACGTTAAACCACGTTCATGAAATCTACAAAAAATAATTTTTTTTTCCGATTTTGGACACTCGAACGGTCTCCCGTCATGCTGAAATCGAGGCATGGTGGATATGGCCTAAAAGTTGACATTAAACCACGTTCAGGAAATCTACAAAAAATATTTTTTTTTACGATTTTGGACACTCAAACGGTGTCTCCCGTCATGCTGAAATCGAGGCATGGTGGATATGGCCAAAAAGTTGACGTTAGACCACGTTCATGAAATCTACAAAAAAAAATTTTTTTTCCGTTTTTGGACACTCGAACGGTCTCCCGTCATGCTGAAATCGAGGCATGGTGGATATGGCCTAAAAGTTGACATTAAACCACGTTCATTAAATCTACAAAAAATATTTTTTTTTACGATTTTGGACACTCAAACGGTGTCTCCAGTCATGCTGAAATCGAGGCATGGTGGATATGGCCTAAAAGTTGACGTTAGACCACGTTCATGAATTCTACCAAAAATATATTTTTCAGATTTTGGACACTCAAACGGTGTCTCCCGTCATGCTGAAATCGAGGCATGGTGGATATGGCCTAAAAGTTGACGTTAGACCACGTTCATGAATTCTACCAAAAATATATTTTTCAGATTTTGGACACTCAAACGGTGTCTCCCGTCATGCTGAAATCGAGGCATGGTGGATATGGCCTAAAAGTTGACGTTAAACCACGTTCATGAAATCTACAAAAAATATTTTTTTTTCCGATTTTGGACACTAAAACGGTGTCTCCCGTCATGCTGAAATCGAGGCATGGTGGATATGGCCAAAAAGTTGACGTTAGACCACGTTCATGAAATCTACAAAAAATATTTTTTTTTCCGATTTTGGACACTCGAACGGTCTCCCGTCATGCTGAAATCGAGGCATGGTGGATATGGCCAAAAAGTTGACGTTAGACCACGTTCATGAAATCTACAAAAAATATTTTTTTTTCCGATTTTGGACACTCGAACGGTCTCCCGTCATGCTGAAATCGAGGCATGGTGGATATGGCCTAAAAGTTGACGTTAAACCACGTTCATGAAATCTACAAATAATATATTTTTCAGATTTTGGACACTCAAACGGTGTCTCCCGTCATGCTGAAATCGAGGCATGGTGGATATGGCCTAAAAGTTGACGTTAAACCACGTTCATGAATTCTACCAAAAATTTTTTATTCAGATTTTGGACACTCAAACGGTGTCTCCCGTCATGCTGAAATCGAGGCATGGTGGATATGGCCTAAAAGTTGACGTTAAACCACGTTCATGAAATCTACAAAAAATATTTTTTTTTACGATTTTGGACACTCAAACGGTGTCTCCCGTCATGCTGAAATCGAGGCATGGTGGATATGGCCAAAAAGTTGACGTTAGACCACGTTCATGAAATCTACAAAAAATATTTTTTTTTCCGTTTTTGGACACTCGAACGGTCTCCCGTCATGCTGAAATCGAGGCATGGTGGATATGGCCTAAAAGTTGACATTAAACCACGTTCATTAAATCTACAAAAAATATTTTTTTTTACGATTTTGGACACTCAAACGGTGTCTCCAGTCATGCTGAAATCGAGGCATGGTGGATATGGCCAAAAAGTTGACGTTAGACCACGTTCATGAAATCTACAAAAAATTTTTTTTTTTTCGATTTTGGACACTCGAACGGTCTCCCGTCATGCTGAAATTGAGGCATGGTGGATATGGCCTAAAAGTTGACATTAAACCACGTTCATGAAATCTACAAAAAATATTTTTTTTTCCGATTTTGGACACTCAAACGGTTTCTCCCGTCATGCTGACATCGAGGCATGGTTGATATGGCCTAAAAGTTGACGTTAGACCACGTTCATGAATTCTACCAAAAATATATTTTTCAGATTTTGGACACTCAAACGGTGTCCCCCGTCATGATGAAATCGAGGCATGGTGGATATGGCCTAAAAGTTGACGTTAAACCACGTTCATGAAATCTACAAAAAATAATTTTTTTTTCCGATTTTGGACACTCGAACGGTCTCCCGTCATGCTGAAATCGAGGCATGGTGGATATGGCCTAAAAGTTGACATTAAACCACGTTCAGGAAATCTACAAAAAATATTTTTTTTTACGATTTTGGACACTCAAACGGTGTCTCCCGTCATGCTGAAATCGAGGCATGGTGGATATGGCCAAAAAGTTGACGTTAGACCACGTTCATGAAATCTACAAAAAATATTTTTTTTTCCGTTTTTGGACACTCGAACGGTCTCCCGTCATGCTGAAATCGAGGCATGGTGGATATGGCCTAAAAGTTGACATTAAACCACGTTCATTAAATCTACAAAAAATATTTTTTTTTACGATTTTGGACACTCAAACGGTGTCTCCAGTCATGCTGAAATCGAGGCATGGTGGATATGGCCTAAAAGTTGACGTTAGACCACGTTCATGAATTCTACCAAAAATATATTTTTCAGATTTTGGACACTCAAACGGTGTCTCCCGTCATGCTGAAATCGAGGCATGGTGGATATGGCCTAAAAGTTGACGTTAGACCACGTTCATGAATTCTACCAAAAATATATTTTTCAGATTTTGGACACTCAAACGGTGTCTCCCGTCATGCTGAAATCGAGGCATGGTGGATATGGCCTAAAAGTTGACGTTAAACCACGTTCATGAAATCTACAAAAAATATTTTTTTTTCCGATTTTGGACACTAAAACGGTGTCTCCCGTCATGCTGAAATCGAGGCATGGTGGATATGGCCAAAAAGTTGACGTTAGACCACGTTCATGAAATCTACAAAAAATATTTTTTTTTCCGATTTTGGACACTCGAACGGTCTCCCGTCATGCTGAAATCGAGGCATGGTGGATATGGCCAAAAAGTTGACGTTAGACCACGTTCATGAAATCTACAAAAAATATATTTTTTTCCGATTTTGGACACTCGAACGGTCTCCCGTCATGCTGAAATCGAGGCATGGTGGATATGGCCTAAAAGTTGACGTTAAACCACGTTCATGAAATCTACAAATAATATATTTTTCAGATTTTGGACACTCAAACGGTGTCTCCCGTCATGCTGAAATCGAGGCATGGTTGATATGGCCTAAAAGTTGGCGTTAGACCACGTTCATGAATTCTACCAAAAATATTTTTTTCAGATTTTGGACACTCAAACGGTGTCCCCCGTCATGATGAAATCGAGGCATGGTGGATATGGCCTAAAAGTTGACGTTAAACCACGTTCATGAAATCTACAAAAAATAATTTTTTTTTCCGATTTTGGACACTCGAACGGTCTCCCGTCATGCTGAAATCGAGGCATGGTGGATATGGCCTAAAAGTTGACATTAAACCACGTTCAGGAAATCTACAAAAAATATTTTTTTTTACGATTTTGGACACTCAAACGGTGTCTCCCGTCATGCTGAAATCGAGGCATGGTGGATATGGCCAAAAAGTTGACGTTAGACCACGTTCATGAAATCTACAAAAAATATTTTTTTTTCCGTTTTTGGACACTCGAACGGTCTCCCGTCATGCTGAAATCGAGGCATGGTGGATATGGCCTAAAAGTTGACATTAAACCACGTTCATTAAATCTACAAAAAATATTTTTTTTTACGATTTTGGACACTCAAACGGTGTCTCCAGTCATGCTGAAATCGAGGCATGGTGGATATGGCCTAAAAGTTGACGTTAGACCACGTTCATGAATTCTACCAAAAATATATTTTTCAGATTTTGGACACTCAAACGGTGTCTCCCGTCATGCTGAAATCGAGGCATGGTGGATATGGCCTAAAAGTTGACGTTAGACCACGTTCATGAATTCTACCAAAAATATATTTTTCAGATTTTGGACACTCAAACGGTGTCTCCCGTCATGCTGAAATCGAGGCATGGTGGATATGGCCTAAAAGTTGACGTTAAACCACGTTCATGAAATCTACAAAAAATATTTTTTTTTCCGATTTTGGACACTAAAACGGTGTCTCCCGTCATGCTGAAATCGAGGCATGGTGGATATGGCCAAAAAGTTGACGTTAGACCACGTTCATGAAATCTACAAAAAATATTTTTTTTTCCGATTTTGGACACTCGAACGGTCTCCCGTCATGCTGAAATCGAGGCATGGTGGATATGGCCAAAAAGTTGACGTTAGACCACGTTCATGAAATCTACAAAAAATATATTTTTTTCCGATTTTGGACACTCGAACGGTCTCCCGTCATGCTGAAATCGAGGCATGGTGGATATGGCCTAAAAGTTGACGTTAAACCACGTTCATGAAATCTACAAATAATATATTTTTCAGATTTTGGACACTCAAACGGTGTCTCCCGTCATGCTGAAATCGAGGCATGGTGGATATGGCCTAAAAGTTGACGTTAAACCACGTTCATGAATTCTACCAAAAATATTTTTTTCAGATTTTGGACACTCAAACGGTGTCTCCCGTCATGCTGAAATCGAGGCATGGTGGATATGGCCTAAAAGTTGACGTTAAACCACGTTCATGAAATCTACAAAAAATATTTTTTTTTACGATTTTGGACACTCAAACGGTGTCTCCCGTCATGCTGAAATCGAGGCATGGTGGATATGGCCAAAAAGTTGACGTTAGACCACGTTCATGAAATCTACAAAAAATATTTTTTTTTCCGTTTTTGGACACTCGAACGGTCTCCCGTCATGCTGAAATCGAGGCATGGTGGATATGGCCTAAAAGTTGACATTAAACCACGTTCATTAAATCTACAAAAAATATTTTTTTTTACGATTTTGGACACTCAAACGGTGTCTCCAGTCATGCTGAAATCGAGGCATGGTGGATATGGCCAAAAAGTTGACGTTAGACCACGTTCATGAAATCTACAAAAAATATTTTTTTTTCCGATTTTGGACACTCGAACGGTCTCCCGTCATGCTGAAATCGAGGCATGGTGGATATGGCCAAAAAGTTGACGTTAGACCACGTTCAGGAAATCTACAAAAAATATTTTTTTTTACGATTTTGGACACTCAAACGGTGTCTCCCGTCATGCTGAAATCGAGGCATGGTGGATATGGCCAAAAAGTTGACGTTAGACCACGTTCATGAAATCTACAAAAAATATTTTTTCTTCCGTTTTTGGACACTCGAACGGTCTCCCGTCATGCTGAAATCGAGGCATGGTGGATATGGCCTAAAAGTTGACATTAAACCACGTTCATTAAATCTACAAAAAATATTTTTTTTTACGATTTTGGACACTCAAACGGTGTCTCCAGTCATGCTGAAATCGAGGCATGGTGGATATGGCCAAAAAGTTGACGTTAGACCACGTTCATGAAATCTACAAAAAATATTTTTTTTTCCGATTTTGGACACTCGAACGGTCTCCCGTCATGCTGAAATCGAGGCATGGTGGATATGGCCAAAAAGTTGACGTTAGACCACGTTCATGAAATCTACAAAAAATAATTTTTTTTCCGATTTTGGACACTCGAACGGTCTCCCGTCATGCTGAAATCGAGGCATGGTGGATATGGCCTAAAAGTTGACATTAAACCACGTTCAGGAAATCTACAAAAAATATTTTTTTTTACGATTTTGGACACTCAAACGGTGTCTCCCGTCATGCTGAAATCGAGGCATGGTGGATATGGCCAAAAAGTTGACGTTAGACCACGTTCATGAAATCTACAAAAAATATTTTTTCTTCCGTTTTTGGACACTCGAACGGTCTCCCGTCATGCTGAAATCGAGGCATGGTGGATATGGCCTTAAAGTTGACATTAAACCACGTTCATTAAATCTACAAAAAATATTTTTTTTTACGATTTTGGACACTCAAACGGTGTCTCCAGTCATGCTGAAATCGAGGCATGGTGGATATGGCCTAAAAGTTGACGTTAGACCACGTTCATGAAATCTACAAAAAATATATTTTTTTTTCCGATTTTGGACACTAAAACGGTGTCTCTGGTCATGCTGAAATCGAGGCATGGTGGATATGGCCAAAAAGTTGACGTTAGACCACGTTCATGAAATCTACAAAAAATATTTTTTTTTTCGATTTTGGACACTCGAACGGTCTCCCGTCATGCTGAAATTGAGGCATGGTGGATATGGCCTAAAAGTTGACATTAAACCACGTTCATGAAATCTACAAAAAAAAATTTTTTTTCCGATTTTGGACACTCAAACGGTTTCTCCCGTCATGCTGACATCGAGGCATGGTTGATATGGCCTAAAAGTTGACGTTAGACCACGTTCATGAATTCTACCAAAAATATATTTTTCAGATTTTGGACACTCAAACGGTGTCCCCCGTCATGATGAAATCGAGGCATGGTGGATATGGCCTAAAAGTTGACGTTAAACCACGTTCATGAAATCTACAAAAAATAATTTTTTTTTCCGATTTTGGACACTCGAACGGTCTCCCGTCATGCTGAAATCGAGGCATGGTGGATATGGCCTAAAAGTTGACATTAAACCACGTTCAGGAAATCTACAAAAAATATTTTTTTTTACGATTTTGGACACTCAAACGGTGTCTCCCGTCATGCTGAAATCGAGGCATGGTGGATATGGCCAAAAAGTTGACGTTAGACCACGTTCATGAAATCTACAAAAAATATTTTTTTTTCCGTTTTTGGACACTCAAACGGTCTCCCGTCATGCTGAAATCGAGGCATGGTGGATATGGCCTAAAAGTTGACATTAAACCACGTTCATTAAATCTACAAAAAATATTTTTTTTTACGATTTTGGACACTCAAACGGTGTCTCCAGTCATGCTGAAATCGAGGCATGGTGGATATGGCCTAAAAGTTGACGTTAGACCACGTTCATGAATTCTACCAAAAATATATTTTTCAGATTTTGGACACTCAAACGGTGTCTCCCGTCATGCTGAAATCGAGGCATGGTGGATATGGCCTAAAAGTTGACGTTAGACCACGTTCATGAATTCTACCAAAAATATATTTTTCAGATTTTGGACACTCAAACGGTGTCTCCCGTCATGATGAAATCGAGGCATGGTGGATATGGCCTAAAAGTTGACGTTAAACCACGTTCATGAAATCTACAAAAAATATTTTTTTTTCCGATTTTGGACACTAAAACGGTGTCTCCCGTCATGCTGAAATCGAGGCATGGTGGATATGGCCAAAAAGTTGACGTTAGACCACGTTCATGAAATCTACAAAAAATATTTTTTTTTTCGATTTTGGACACTCGAACGGTCTCCCGTCATGCTGAAATCGAGGCATGGTGGATATGGCCAAAAAGTTGACGTTAGACCACGTTCATGAAATCTACAAAAAATATTTTTTTTTCCGATTTTGGACACTCGAACGGTCTCCCGTCATGCTGAAATCGAGGCATGGTGGATATGGCCTAAAAGTTGACGTTAAACCACGTTCATGAAATCTACAAATAATATATTTTTCAGATTTTGGACACTCAAACGGTGTCTCCCGTCATGCTGAAATCGAGGCATGGTGGATATGGCCTAAAAGTTGACGTTAAACCACGTTCATGAATTCTACCAAAAATATTTTTTTCAGATTTTGGACACTCAAACGGTGTCCCCCGTCATGATGAAATCGAGGCATGGTGGATATGGCCTAAAAGTTGACGTTAAACCACGTTCATGAAATCTACAAAAAATAAAAAAAAATTCCGATTTTGGACACTCAAACGGTGTCTCCCGTCATGCTGAAATCGAGGCATGGTGGATATGGCCTAAAAGTTGACGTTAAACCACGTTCATGAAATCTACAAAAAATATTTTTTTTTCCGATTTTGGACACTAAAACGGTGTCTCCCGTCATGCTGAAATCGAGGCATGGTGGATATGGCCAAAAAGTTGACGTTAGACCACGTTCATGAAATCTACAAAAAATATTTTTTTTTTCGATTTTGGACACTCGAACGGTCTCCCGTCATGCTGAAATCGAGGCATGGTGGATATGGCCAAAAAGTTGACGTTAGACCACGTTCATGAAATCTACAAAAAATATTTTTTTTTACGATTTTGGACACTCGAACGGTCTCCCGTCATGCTGAAATCGAGGCATGGTGGATATGGCCTAAAAGTTGACGTTAGACCACGTTCATGAATTCTACCAAAAATATATTTTTCAGATTTTGGACACTCAAACGGTGTCTCCCGTCATGCTGAAATCGAGGCATGGTGGATATGGCCTAAAAGTTGACGTTAGACCACGTTCATGAATTCTACCAAAAATATATTTTTCAGATTTTGGACACTCAAACGGTGTCTCCCGTCATGCTGACATCGAGGCATGGTGGATATGGCCTAAAAGTTGACGTTAGACCACGTTCATGAATTCTACCAAAAATATATTTTTCAGATTTTGGACACTCAAACGGTGTCCCCCGTCATGATGAAATCGAGGCATGGTGGATATGGCCTAAAAGTTGACGTTAAACCACGTTCATGAAATCTACAAAAAATAAATTTTTTTCCGATTTTGGACACTCGAACGGTCTCCCGTCATGCTGAAATCGAGGCATGGTGGATATGGCCTAAAAGTTGACATTAAACCACGTTCAGGAAATCTACAAAAAATATTTTTTTTTACGATTTTGGACACTCAAACAGTGTCTCCCGTCATGCTGAAATCGAGGCATGGTGGATATGGCCAAAAAGTTGACGTTAGACCACGTTCATGAAATCTACAAAAAATAATTTTTTTTCCGATTTTGGACACTCGAACGGTCTCCCGTCATGCTGAAATCGAGGCATGGTGGATATGGCCTAAAAGTTGACATTAAACCACGTTCAGGAAATCTACAAAAAATATTTTTTTTTACGATTTTGGACACTCAAACGGTGTCTCCCGTCATGCTGAAATCGAGGCATGGTGGATATGGCCAAAAAGTTGACGTTAGACCACGTTCATGAAATCTACAAAAAATATTTTTTCTTCCGTTTTTGGACACTCGAACGGTCTCCCGTCATGCTGAAATCGAGGCATGGTGGATATGGCCTAAAAGTTGACATTAAACCACGTTCATTAAATCTACAAAAAATATTTTTTTTTACGATTTTGGACACTCAAACGGTGTCTCCAGTCATGCTGAAATCGAGGCATGGTGGATATGGCCAAAAAGTTGACGTTAGACCACGTTCATGAAATCTACAAAAAATATTTTTTTTTCCGATTTTGGACACTCGAACGGTCTCCCGTCATGCTGAAATCGAGGCATGGTGGATATGGCCAAAAAGTTGACGTTAGACCACGTTCATGAAATCTACAAAAAATAATTTTTTTTCCGATTTTGGACACTCGAACGGTCTCCCGTCATGCTGAAATCGAGGCATGGTGGATATGGCCTAAAAGTTGACATTAAACCACGTTCAGGAAATCTACAAAAAATATTTTTTTTTACGATTTTGGACACTCAAACGGTGTCTCCCGTCATGCTGAAATCGAGGCATGGTGGATATGGCCAAAAAGTTGACGTTAGACCACGTTCATGAAATCTACAAAAAATATTTTTTCTTCCGTTTTTGGACACTCGAACGGTCTCCCGTCATGCTGAAATCGAGGCATGGTGGATATGGCCTTAAAGTTGACATTAAACCACGTTCATTAAATCTACAAAAAATATTTTTTTTTACGATTTTGGACACTCAAACGGTGTCTCCAGTCATGCTGAAATCGAGGCATGGTGGATATGGCCTAAAAGTTGACGTTAGACCACGTTCATGAAATCTACAAAAAATATATTTTTTTTTCCGATTTTGGACACTAAAACGGTGTCTCTGGTCATGCTGAAATCGAGGCATGGTGGATATGGCCAAAAAGTTGACGTTAGACCACGTTCATGAAATCTACAAAAAATATTTTTTTTTTCGATTTTGGACACTCGAACGGTCTCCCGTCATGCTGAAATTGAGGCATGGTGGATATGGCCTAAAAGTTGACATTAAACCACGTTCATGAAATCTACAAAAAAAAATTTTTTTTCCGATTTTGGACACTCAAACGGTTTCTCCCGTCATGCTGACATCGAGGCATGGTTGATATGGCCTAAAAGTTGACGTTAGACCACGTTCATGAATTCTACCAAAAATATATTTTTCAGATTTTGGACACTCAAACGGTGTCCCCCGTCATGATGAAATCGAGGCATGGTGGATATGGCCTAAAAGTTGACGTTAAACCACGTTCATGAAATCTACAAAAAATAATTTTTTTTTCCGATTTTGGACACTCGAACGGTCTCCCGTCATGCTGAAATCGAGGCATGGTGGATATGGCCTAAAAGTTGACATTAAACCACGTTCAGGAAATCTACAAAAAATATTTTTTTTTACGATTTTGGACACTCAAACGGTGTCTCCCGTCATGCTGAAATCGAGGCATGGTGGATATGGCCAAAAAGTTGACGTTAGACCACGTTCATGAAATCTACAAAAAATATTTTTTTTTCCGTTTTTGGACACTCAAACGGTCTCCCGTCATGCTGAAATCGAGGCATGGTGGATATGGCCTAAAAGTTGACATTAAACCACGTTCATTAAATCTACAAAAAATATTTTTTTTTACGATTTTGGACACTCAAACGGTGTCTCCAGTCATGCTGAAATCGAGGCATGGTGGATATGGCCTAAAAGTTGACGTTAGACCACGTTCATGAATTCTACCAAAAATATATTTTTCAGATTTTGGACACTCAAACGGTGTCTCCCGTCATGCTGAAATCGAGGCATGGTGGATATGGCCTAAAAGTTGACGTTAGACCACGTTCATGAATTCTACCAAAAATATATTTTTCAGATTTTGGACACTCAAACGGTGTCTCCCGTCATGATGAAATCGAGGCATGGTGGATATGGCCTAAAAGTTGACGTTAAACCACGTTCATGAAATCTACAAAAAATATTTTTTTTTCCGATTTTGGACACTAAAACGGTGTCTCCCGTCATGCTGAAATCGAGGCATGGTGGATATGGCCAAAAAGTTGACGTTAGACCACGTTCATGAAATCTACAAAAAATATTTTTTTTTTCGATTTTGGACACTCGAACGGTCTCCCGTCATGCTGAAATCGAGGCATGGTGGATATGGCCAAAAAGTTGACGTTAGACCACGTTCATGAAATCTACAAAAAATATTTTTTTTTCCGATTTTGGACACTCGAACGGTCTCCCGTCATGCTGAAATCGAGGCATGGTGGATATGGCCTAAAAGTTGACGTTAAACCACGTTCATGAAATCTACAAATAATATATTTTTCAGATTTTGGACACTCAAACGGTGTCTCCCGTCATGCTGAAATCGAGGCATGGTGGATATGGCCTAAAAGTTGACGTTAAACCACGTTCATGAATTCTACCAAAAATATTTTTTTCAGATTTTGGACACTCAAACGGTGTCCCCCGTCATGATGAAATCGAGGCATGGTGGATATGGCCTAAAAGTTGACGTTAAACCACGTTCATGAAATCTACAAAAAATAAAAAAAAATTCCGATTTTGGACACTCAAACGGTGTCTCCCGTCATGCTGAAATCGAGGCATGGTGGATATGGCCTAAAAGTTGACGTTAAACCACGTTCATGAAATCTACAAAAAATATTTTTTTTTCCGATTTTGGACACTAAAACGGTGTCTCCCGTCATGCTGAAATCGAGGCATGGTGGATATGGCCAAAAAGTTGACGTTAGACCACGTTCATGAAATCTACAAAAAATATTTTTTTTTTCGATTTTGGACACTCGAACGGTCTCCCGTCATGCTGAAATCGAGGCATGGTGGATATGGCCAAAAAGTTGACGTTAGACCACGTTCATGAAATCTACAAAAAATATTTTTTTTTACGATTTTGGACACTCGAACGGTCTCCCGTCATGCTGAAATCGAGGCATGGTGGATATGGCCTAAAAGTTGACGTTAGACCACGTTCATGAATTCTACCAAAAATATATTTTTCAGATTTTGGACACTCAAACGGTGTCTCCCGTCATGCTGAAATCGAGGCATGGTGGATATGGCCTAAAAGTTGACGTTAGACCACGTTCATGAATTCTACCAAAAATATATTTTTCAGATTTTGGACACTCAAACGGTGTCTCCCGTCATGCTGACATCGAGGCATGGTGGATATGGCCTAAAAGTTGACGTTAGACCACGTTCATGAATTCTACCAAAAATATATTTTTCAGATTTTGGACACTCAAACGGTGTCCCCCGTCATGATGAAATCGAGGCATGGTGGATATGGCCTAAAAGTTGACGTTAAACCACGTTCATGAAATCTACAAAAAATAAATTTTTTTCCGATTTTGGACACTCGAACGGTCTCCCGTCATGCTGAAATCGAGGCATGGTGGATATGGCCTAAAAGTTGACATTAAACCACGTTCAGGAAATCTACAAAAAATATTTTTTTTTACGATTTTGGACACTCAAACAGTGTCTCCCGTCATGCTGAAATCGAGGCATGGTGGATATGGCCAAAAAGTTGACGTTAGACCACGTTCATGAAATCTACAAAAAATATTTTTTTTTCCGTTTTTGGACACTCGAACGGTCTCCCGTCATGCTGAAATCGAGGCATGGTGGATATGGCCTAAAAGTTGACATTAAACCACGTTCATTAAATCTACAAAAAATATTTTTTTCAGATTTTGGACACTCAAACGGTGTCTCCCGTCATGCTGACATCGAGGCATGGTGGATATGGCCTAAAAGTTGACGTTAGACCACGTTCATGAATTCTACCAAAAATATATTTTTCAGATTTTGGACACTCAAACGGTGTCCCCCGTCATGATGAAATCGAGGCATGGTGGATATGGCCTAAAAGTTGACGTTAAACCACGTTCATGAAATCTACAAAAAATAATTTTTTTTCCGATTTTGGACACTCGAACGGTCTCCCGTCATGCTGAAATCGAGGCATGGTGGATATGGCCTAAAAGTTGACATTAAACCACGTTCAGGAAATCTACAAAAAATATTTTTTTTTACGATTTTGGACACTCAAACAGTGTCTCCCGTCATGCTGAAATCGAGGCATGGTGGATATGGCCAAAAAGTTGACGTTAGACCACGTTCATGAAATCTACAAAAAATATTTTTTTTTCCGTTTTTGGACACTCGAACGGTCTCCCGTCATGCTGAAATCGAGGCATGGTGGATATGGCCTAAAAGTTGACATTAAACCACGTTCATTAAATCTACAAAAAATATTTTTTTTTACGATTTTGGACACTCAAACGGTGTCTCCAGTCATGCTGAAATCGAGGCATGGTGGATATGGCCTAAAAGTTGACGTTAGACCACGTTCATGAATTCTACCAAAAATATATTTTTCAGATTTTGGACACTCAAACGGTGTCTCCCGTCATGCTGAAATCGAGACATGGTGGATATGGCCTAAAAGTTGACGTTAGACCACGTTCATGAATTCTACCAAAAATATATTTTTCAGATTTTGGACACTCAAACGGTGTCTCCCGTCATGCTGAAATCGAGGCATGGTGGATATGGCCTAAAAGTTGACGTTAAACCACGTTCATGAAATCTACAAAAAATATTTTTTTTTCCGATTTTGGACACTAAAACGGTGTCTCCCGTCATGCTGAAATCGAGGCATGGTGGATATGGCCAAAAAGTTGACGTTAGACCACGTTCATGAAATCTACAAAAAATATTTTTTTTTCCGATTTTGGACACTCGAACGGTCTCCCGTCATGCTGAAATCGAGGCATGGTGGATATGGCCAAAAAGTTGACGTTAGACCACGTTCATGAAATCTACAAAAAATATTTTTTTTTCCGATTTTGGACACTCGAACGGTCTCCCGTCATGCTGAAATCGAGGCATGGTGGATATGGCCTAAAAGTTGACGTTAAACCACGTTCATGAAATCTACAAATAATATATTTTTCAGATTTTGGACACTCAAACGGTGTCTCCCGTCATGCTGAAATCGAGGCATGGTGGATATGGCCTAAAAGTTGACGTTAAACCACGTTCATGAATTCTACCAAAAATATTTTTTTCAGATTTTGGACACTCAAACGGTCTCCCGTCATGCTGAAATCGAGGCATGGTGGATATGGCCTAAAAGTTGACGTTAAACCACGTTCATGAAATCTACAAAAAATATTTTTTTTTTCCGATTTTGGACACTAAAACGGTGTCTCCCGTCATGCTGAAATCGAGGCATGGTGGATATGGCCAAAAAGTTGACGTTAGACCACGTTCATGAAATCTACAAAAAATAATTTTTTTTCCGATTTTGGACACTCGAACGGTCTCCCGTCATGCTGAAATCGAGGCATGGTGGATATGGCCTAAAAGTTGACGTTAAACCACGTTCATGAAATCTACAAAAAATATATTTTTCAGATTTTGGACACTCAAACGGTGTCTCCCGTCATGCTGAAATCGAGGCATGGTGGATATGGCCTAAAAGTTGACGTTAAACCACGTTCATGAAATCTACAAAAAATATTTTTTTTTCCGATTTTGGACACTCAAATTGTGTCTCCCGTCATGCTGAAATCGAGGCATATGGCTTAAAAGTTGACGTTAGACCACGTTCATGAAATCTACAAAAAAAAAAAAAAATTCGATTTTGGACACTCGAACGGTCTCCCGTCATGCTGAAATCGAGGCATATGGCTTAAAAGTTGACGTTAGACCACGTTCATGAATTCTACCAAAAATATATTTTTCAGATTTTGGACACTCAAACGGTGTCCCCCGTCATGATGAAATCGAGGCATGGTGGATATGGCCTAAAAGTTGACGTTAAACCACGTTCATGAAATCTACAAAAAATATTTTTTTTTCCGATTTTGGACACTCGAACGGTCTCCCGTCATGCTGAAATCGAGGCATGGTGGATATGGCCTAAAAGTTGACATTAAACCACGTTCAGGAAATCTACAAAAAATATTTTTTTTTACGATTTTGGACACTCAAACGGTGTCTCCCGTCATGCTGAAATCGAGGCATGGTGGATATGGCCAAAAAGTTGACGTTAGACCACGTTCATGAAATCTACAAAAAATATTTTTTTTTCCGTTTTTGGACACTCGAACGGTCTCCCGTCATGCTGAAATCGAGGCATGGTGGATATGGCCTAAAAGTTGACATTAAACCACGTTCATTAAATCTACAAAAAATATATTTTTTTACGATTTTGGACACTCAAACGGTGTCTCCAGTCATGCTGAAATCGAGGCATGGTGGATATGGCCTAAAAGTTGACGTTAGACCACGTTCATGAATTCTACCAAAAATATATTTTTCAGATTTTGGACACTCAAACGGTGTCTCCCGTCATGCTGAAATCGAGGCATGGTGGATATGGCCTAAAAGTTGACGTTAGACCACGTTCATGAATTCTACCAAAAATATATTTTTCAGATTTTGGACACTCAAACGGTGTCTCCCGTCATGCTGAAATCGAGGCATGGTGGATATGGCCTAAAAGTTGACGTTAAACCACGTTCATGAAATCTACAAAAAATATTTTTTTTTCCGATTTTGGACACTAAAACGGTGTCTCCCGTCATGCTGAAATCGAGGCATGGTGGATATGGCCAAAAAGTTGACGTTAGACCACGTTCATGAAATCTACAAAAAATATTTTTTTTTCCGATTTTGGACACTCGAACGGTCTCCCGTCATGCTGAAATCGAGGCATGGTGGATATGGCCAAAAAGTTGACGTTAGACCACGTTCATGAAATCTACAAAAAATATTTTTTTTTCCGATTTTGGACACTCGAACGGTCTCCCGTCATGCTGAAATCGAGGCATGGTGGATATGGCCTAAAAGTTGACGTTAAACCACGTTCATGAAATCTACAAATAATATATTTTTCAGATTTTGGACACTCAAACGGTGTCTCCCGTCATGCTGAAATCGAGGCATGGTGGATATGGCCTAAAAGTTGACGTTAAACCACGTTCATGAATTCTACCAAAAATATTTTTTTCAGATTTTGGACACTCAAACGGTGTCTCCCGTCATGCTGAAATCGAGGCATGGTGGATATGGCCTAAAAGTTGACGTTAAACCACGTTCATGAAATCTACAAAAAATAATTTTTTTTCCCGATTTTGGACACTAAAACGGTGTCTCCCGTCATGCTGAAATCGAGGCATGGTGGATATGGCCAAAAAGTTGACGTTAGACCACGTTCATGAAATCTACATAAAATATTTTTTTTTCCGATTTTGGACACTCGAACGGTCTCCCGTCATGATGAAATCGAGGCATGGTGGATATGGCCTAAAAGTTGACGTTAAACCACGTTCATGAAATCTACAAAAAATATATTTTTCAGATTTTGGACACTCAAACGGTGTCTCCCGTCATGCTGAAATCGAGGCATGGTGGATATGGCCTAAAAGTTGACGTTAAACCACGTTCATGAAATCTACAAAAAATATTTTTTTTTCCGATTTTGGAAACTAAAACGGTGTCTCCCGTCATGCTGAAATCGAGGCATGGTGGATATGGCCAAAAAGTTGACGTTAGACCACGTTCATGAAATCTACAAAAAATATTTTTTTTTCCGATTTTGGACACTAAAACGGTGTCTCCCGTCATGCTGAAATCGAGGCATGGTGGATATGGCCAAAAAGTTGACGTTAGACCAAGTTCATGAAATCTACAAAAAATATTTTCTTTTTCGATTTTGGACACTCGAACGGTCTCCCGTCATGCTGAAATCGAGGCATGGTGGATATGGCCTAAAAGTTGACGTTAAACCACGTTCATGAAATCTACAAAAAATATTTTTTTTTCCGATTTTGGACACTCAAATTGTGTCTCCCGTCATGCTGAAATCGAGGCATATGGCTTAAAAGTTGACGTTAGACCAAGTTCATGAAATCTACAAAAAATAATTTTTTTCCGATTTTGGACACTCGAACGGTCTCCCGTCATGCTGAAATCGAGGCATGGTGGATATGGCCTAAAAGTTGACATTAAACCACGTTCATGAAATCTACAAAAAATATTTTTTTTTCCGATTTTGGACACTCAAACGGTTTCTCCCGTCATGCTGACATCGAGGCATGGTGGATATGGCCTAAAAGTTGACGTTAGACCACGTTCATGAATTCTACCAAAAATATATTTTTCAGATTTTGGACACTCAAACGGTGTCCCCCGTCATGATGAAATCGAGGCATGGTGGATATGGCCTAAAAGTTGACGTTAAACCACGTTCATGAAATCTACAAAAAATAATTTTTTTTCCGATTTTGGACACTAAAACGGTGTCTCCCGTCATGCTGAAATCGAGGTATGGTGGATATGGCCAAAAAGTTGACGTTAGACCACGTTCATGAAATCTACAAAAAATAATTTTTTTTCCGATTTTTGACACTCGAACGGTCTCCCGTCATGCTGAAATCGAGGCATGGTGGATATGGCCTAAAAGTTGACATTAAACCACGTTCATGAAATCTACAAAAAATATTTTTTTTTACGATTTTGGACACTCAAACGGTGTCTCCCGTCATGCTGAAATCGAGGCATGGTGGATATGGCCTAAAAGTTGACGTTAAACCACGTTCATGAAATCTACAAAAAATATTTTTTTTTCCGATTTTGGACACTAAAACGGTGTCTCCCGTCATGCTGAAATCGAGGCATGGTGGATATGGCCTAAAAGTTGACGTTAAACCACGTTCATGAAATCTACAAAAAATATTTTTTTTTCCGATTTTGGAAACTAAAACGGTGTCTCCCGTCATGATGAAATCGAGGCATATGGCTTAAAAGTTGACGTTAGACCAAGTTCATGAAATCTACAAAAAATATTTTTTTTTTCGATTTTGGACACTCGATCGGACTCCCGTCATGCTGACATCGAGGCATGGTGGATATGGCCTAAAAGTTGACGTTAGACCACGTTCATGAATTCTACCAAAAATATATTTTTCAGATTTTGGACACTCAAACGGTGTCCCCTGTCATGATGAAATCGAGGCATGGTGGATATGGCCTAAAAGTTGACGTTAAACCACGTTCATGAAATCTACCAAAAAAAATTTTTTTTACGATATTGGACACTAAAACGGTGTCTCCCGTCATGCTGAAATCGAGGTATGGTGGATATGGCCAAAAAGTTGACGTTAGACCACGTTCATGAAATCTAAAAAAAATATTTTTTTTTCCGATTTTGGACACTCGAACGGTCTCCCGTCATGCTGAAATCGAGGCATGGTGGATATGGCCTAAAAGTTGACATTAAACCACGTTCATGAAATCTACAAAAAATATTTTTTTTTCCGATTTTGGACACTCGAACGGTCTCCCGTCATGCTGAAATCGAGGCATGGTGGATATGGCCAAAAAGTTGACGTTAGACCACGTTCATGAAATCTACAAAAAATATATTTTTTTCCCATTTTGGACACTCGAACGGTCTCCCGTCATGCTGAAATCGAGGCATGGTGGATATGGCCTAAAAGTTGACGTTAAACCACGTTCATGAAATCTACAAAAAATATATTTTTCCGATTTTGGAAACTCAAACCGTGTCTCCCGTCATGCTGAAATCGAGGCATGGTGGATATGGCCAAAAAGTTGACGTTAGACCACGTTCATGAAATCTACAAAAAATATTTTTTTTTTCGATTTTGGACACTAAAACGGTGTCTCCCGTCATGCTGAAATCGAGGCATGGTGGATATGGCCTAAAAGTTGACGTTAAACCACGTTCATGAAATCTACAAAAAATATATTTTTTTCCGATTTTGGACACTCAAATTGTGTCTCCCGTCATGCTGAAATCGAGGCATATGGCTTAAAAGTTGACGTTAGACCAAGTTCATGAAATCTACAAAAAATATTTTTTTTTTCGATTTTGGACACTCGAACGGTCTCCCGTCATGCTGACATCGAGGCATGGTGGATATGGCCTAAAAGTTGACGTTAGACCACGTTCATGAATTCTACCAAAAATATATTTTTCAGATTTTGGACACTCAAACGGTGTCCCCTGTCATGATGAAATCGAGGCATGGTGGATATGGCCTAAAAGTTGACGTTAAACCACGTTCATGAAATCTACAAAAAATATTTTTTTTTCCGATTTTGGACACTAAAACGGTGTCTCCCGTCATGCTGAAATCGAGGTATGGTGGATATGGCCAAAAAGTTGACGTTAGACCACGTTCATGAAATCTAAAAAAAATATTTTTTTTTCCGATTTTGGACACTCGAACGGTCTCCCGTCATGCTGAAATCGAGGCATGGTGGATATGGCCTAAAAGTTGACATTAAACCACGTTCATGAAATCTACAAAAAATATATATTTTTCCGATTTTGGACACTCAAACGGTGTCTCCCGTCATGCTGAAATCGAGGCATGGTGGATATGGCCTAAAAGTTGACGTTAAACCACGTTCATGAAATCTACAAAAAATAATTTTTTTTCCGATTTTGGACACTAAAACGGTGTCTCCCGTCATGCTGAAATCGAGGCATGGTGGATATGGCCAAAAAGTTGACGTTAGACCACGTTCATGAAATCTACAAAAAATATATTTTTTTCCGATTTTGGACACTCGAACGGTCTCCCGTCATGCTGAAATCGAGGCATGGTGGATATGGCCTAAAAGTTGACGTTAAACCACGTTCATGAAATCTACAAAAAATATATTTTTCAGATTTTGGACACTCAAACGGTGTCCCCCGTCATGATGAAATCGAGGCATGGTGGATATGGCCTAAAAGTTGACGTTAAACCACGTTCATGAAATCTACAAAAAATATTTTTTTTTCCGATTTTGGACACTAAAACGGTGTCTCCCGTCATGCTGAAATCGAGGTATGGTGGATATGGCCAAAAAGTTGACGTTAGACCACGTTCATGAAATCTACAAAAAATAATTTTTTTCCCGATTTTGGACACTCGAACGGTCTCCCGTCATGCTGAAATCGAGGCATGGTGGATATGGCCTAAAAGTTGACATTAAACCACGTTCATGAAATCTACAAAAAATATTTTTTTTTCCGATTTTGGACACTCGAACGGTCTCCCGTCATGCTGAAATCGAGACATGGTGGATATGGCCAAAAAGTTGACGTTAGACCACGTTCATGAAATCTACAAAAAATATTTTTTTTTCCGTTTTTGGACACTCGAACGGTCTCCCGTCATGCTGAAATCGAGGCATGGTGGATATGGCCTAAAAGTTGACATTACCCACGTTCATGAAATCTACAAAAAATATATTTTTTTCCGATTTTGGACACTCAAACGGTGTCTCCCGTCATGCTGAAATCGAGGCATGGTGGATATGGCCTAAAAGTTGACGTTAGACCACGTTCATGAATTCTACCAAAAATATATTTTTCAGATTTTGGACACTCAAACGGTGTCTCCCGTCATGCTGAAATCGAGGCATGGTGGATATGGCCTAAAAGTTGACGTTAGACCACGTTCATGAATTCTACTAAAAATATATTTTTCAGATTTTGGACACTCAAACGGTGTCTCCCGTCATGCTGAAATCGAGGCATGGTGGATATGGCCTAAAAGTTGACGTTAAACCACGTTCATGAAATCTACAAAAAATATTTTTTTTTCCGATTTTGGACACTAAAACGGTGTCTCCCGTCATGCTGAAATCGAGGCATGGTGGATATGGCCAAAAAGTTGACGTTAGACCACGTTCATGAAATCTACAAAAAATATTTTTTTTTCCGATTTTGGACACTCGAACGGTCTCCCGTCATGCTGAAATCGAGGCATGGTGGATATGGCCAAAAAGTTGACGTTAGACCACGTTCATGAAATCTAAAAAAAATATTTTTTTTTCCGATTTTGGACACTCGAACGGTCTCCCGTCATGCTGAAATCGAGGCATGGTGGATATGGCCTAAAAGTTGACATTAAACCACGTTCATGAAATCTACAAAAAATATATATTTTTCCGATTTTGGACACTCAAACGGTGTCTCCCGTCATGCTGAAATCGAGGCATGGTGGATATGGCCTAAAAGTTGACGTTAAACCACGTTCATGAAATCTACAAAAAATAATTTTTTTTCCGATTTTGGACACTAAAACGGTGTCTCCCGTCATGCTGAAATCGAGGCATGGTGGATATGGCCAAAAAGTTGACGTTAGACCACGTTCATGAAATCTACAAAAAATATATTTTTTTCCGATTTTGGACACTCGAACGGTCTCCCGTCATGCTGAAATCGAGGCATGGTGGATATGGCCTAAAAGTTGACGTTAAACCACGTTCATGAAATCTACAAAAAATATATTTTTCAGATTTTGGACACTCAAACGGTGTCCCCCGTCATGATGAAATCGAGGCATGGTGGATATGGCCTAAAAGTTGACGTTAAACCACGTTCATGAAATCTACAAAAAATATTTTTTTTTCCGATTTTGGACACTAAAACGGTGTCTCCCGTCATGCTGAAATCGAGGTATGGTGGATATGGCCAAAAAGTTGACGTTAGACCACGTTCATGAAATCTACAAAAAATAATTTTTTTCCCGATTTTGGACACTCGAACGGTCTCCCGTCATGCTGAAATCGAGGCATGGTGGATATGGCCTAAAAGTTGACATTAAACCACGTTCATGAAATCTACAAAAAATATTTTTTTTTCCGATTTTGGACACTCGAACGGTCTCCCGTCATGCTGAAATCGAGACATGGTGGATATGGCCAAAAAGTTGACGTTAGACCACGTTCATGAAATCTACAAAAAATATTTTTTTTTCCGTTTTTGGACACTCGAACGGTCTCCCGTCATGCTGAAATCGAGGCATGGTGGATATGGCCTAAAAGTTGACATTACCCACGTTCATGAAATCTACAAAAAATATATTTTTTTCCGATTTTGGACACTCAAACGGTGTCTCCCGTCATGCTGAAATCGAGGCATGGTGGATATGGCCTAAAAGTTGACGTTAGACCACGTTCATGAATTCTACCAAAAATATATTTTTCAGATTTTGGACACTCAAACGGTGTCTCCCGTCATGCTGAAATCGAGGCATGGTGGATATGGCCTAAAAGTTGACGTTAGACCACGTTCATGAATTCTACTAAAAATATATTTTTCAGATTTTGGACACTCAAACGGTGTCTCCCGTCATGCTGAAATCGAGGCATGGTGGATATGGCCTAAAAGTTGACGTTAAACCACGTTCATGAAATCTACAAAAAATATTTTTTTTTCCGATTTTGGACACTAAAACGGTGTCTCCCGTCATGCTGAAATCGAGGCATGGTGGATATGGCCAAAAAGTTGACGTTAGACCACGTTCATGAAATCTACAAAAAATATTTTTTTTTCCGATTTTGGACACTCGAACGGTCTCCCGTCATGCTGAAATCGAGGCATGGTGGATATGGCCAAAAAGTTGACGTTAGACCACGTTCATGAAATCTACAAAAAATATTTTTTTTTCCGATTTTGGACACTCGAACGGTCTCCCGTCATGCTGAAATCGAGGCATGGTGGATATGGCCTAAAAGTTGACGTTAAACAACGTTCATGAAAACTACAAAAAATATTTTTTTTTCCGATTTTGGACACTCAAATTGTGTCTCCCGTCATGCTGAAATCGAGGCATATGGCTTAAAAGTTGACGTTAGACCAAGTTCATGAAATCTACAAAAAATATTTTTTTTTTCGATTTTGGACACTCGAACGGTCTCCCGTCATGCTGAAATCGAGGCATGGTGGATATGGCCTAAAAGTTGACATTAAACCACGTTCATGAAATCTACAAAAAATATATTTTTTTCCGATTTTGGACACTCGAACGGTCTCCCGTCATGCTGAAATCGAGGCATGGTGGATATGGCCTAAAAGTTGACGTTAAACCACGTTCATGAAATCTACAAAAAATATATTTTTCAGATTTTGGACACTCAAACGGTGTCTCCCGTCATGCTGAAATCGAGGCATGGTGGATATGGCCTAAAAGTTGACGTTAAACCACGTTCATGAAATCTACAAAAAATATTTTTTTTTCCGATTTTGGAAACTAAAACGGTGTCTCCCGTCATGCTGAAATCGAGGCATGGTGGATATGGCCTAAAAGTTGACGTTAAACCACGTTCATGAAATCTACAAAAAATAATTTTTTTTCCGATTTTGGAAACTAAAACGGTGTCTCCCGTCATGCTGAAATCGAGGCATGGTGGATATGGCCAAAAAGTTGACGTTAGACCACGTTCATGAAATCTACAAAAAATATTTTTTTTTCCGATTTTGGACACTAAAACGGTGTCTCCCGTCATGCTGAAATCGAGGCATGGTGGATATGGCCAAAAAGTTGACGTTAGACCACGTTCATGAAATCTACAAAAAATAATTTTTTTCCCGATTTTGGACACTCGAACGGTCTCCCGTCATGCTGAAATCGAGGCATGGTGGATATGGCCTAAAAGTTGACATTAAACCACGTTCATGAAATCTACAAAAAATATTTTTTTTTCCGATTTTGGACACTCGAACGGTCTCCCGTCATGCTGAAATCGAGACATGGTGGATATGGCCAAAAAGTTGACGTTAGACCACGTTCATGAAATCTACAAAAAATATTTTTTTTTCCGTTTTTGGACACTCGAAAGGTCTCCCGTCATGCTGAAATCGAGGCATGGTGGATATGGCCTAAAAGTTGACATTAAACCACGTTCATGAAATCTACAAAAAATATTTTTTTTTCCGATTTTGGACACTCAAACGGTGTCTCCCGTCATGCTGAAATCGAGGCATGGTGGATATGGCCTAAAAGTTGACGTTAGACCACGTTCATGAATTCTACCAAAAATATATTTTTCAGATTTTGGACACTCAAACGGTGTCCCCCGTCATGATGAAATCGAGGCATGGTGGATATGGCCTAAAAGTTGACGTTAAACCACGTTCATGAAATCTACAAAAAATAATTTTTTTTCCGATTTTGGACACTAAAACGGTGTCTCCCGTCATGCTGAAATCGAGGTATGGTGGATATGGCCAAAAAGTTGACGTTAGACCACGTTCATGAAATCTACAAAAAATATATTTTTCAGATTTTGGACACTCAAACGGTGTCTCCCGTCATGCTGAAATCGAGGCATGGTGGATATGGCCTAAAAGTTGACGTTAAACCACGTTCATGAAATCTACAAAAAAAATTTTTTTTTCCGATTTTGGAAACTAAAACGGTGTCTCCCGTCATGCTGAAATCGAGGCATGGTGGATATGGCCTAAAAGTTGACGTTAAACCACGTTCATGAAATCTACAAAAAATAATTTTTTTTCCGATTTTGGAAACTAAAACGGTGTCTCCCGTCATGCTGAAATCGAGGCATGGTGGATATGGCCAAAAAGTTGACGTTAGACCACGTTCATGAAATCTACAAAAAATATTTTTTTTTCCGATTTTGGACACTAAAACGGTGTCTCCCGTCATGCTGAAATCGAGGCATGGTGGATATGGCCTAAAAGTTGACGTTAAACCACGTTCATGAAATCTACAAAAAATATTTTTTTTTCCGATTTTGGACACTCAAATTGTGTCTCCCGTCATGCTGAAATCGAGGCATATGGCTTAAAAGTTGACGTTAGACCAAGTTCATGAAATCTACAAAAAATATTTTTTTTTTCGATTTTGGACACTCGAACGGTCTCCCGTCATGCTGAAATCGAGGCATGGTGGATATGGCCTAAAAGTTGACATTAAACCACGTTCATGAAATCTACAAAAAAAAATTTTTTTTCCGATTTTGGACACTCAAACGGTTTCTCCCGTCATGCTGACATCGAGGCATGGTGGATATGGCCTAAAAGTTGACGTTAGACCACGTTCATGAATTCTACCAAAAATATATTTTTCAGATTTTGGACACTCAAACGGTGTCCCCCGTCATGATGAAATCGAGGCATGGTGGATATGGCCTAAAAGTTGACGTTAAACCACGTTCATGAAATCTACAAAAAATATTTTTTTTTCCGATTTTGGACACTAAAACGGTGTCTCCAGTCATGCTGAAATCGAGGTATGGTGGATATGGCCAAAAAGTTGACGTTAGACCACGTTCATGAAATCTACAAAAAATAATTTTTTTCCCGATTTTGGACACTCGAACGGTCTCCCGTCATGCTGAAATCGAGGCATGGTGGATATGGCCTAAAAGTTGACATTAAACCACGTTCATGAAATCTACAAAAAATATATTTTTTTCCGATTTTGGACACTCGAACGGTCTCCCGTCATGCTGAAATCGAGACATGGTGGATATGGCCAAAAAGTTGACGTTAGACCACGTTCATGAAATCTACAAAAAATATTTTTTTTTCCGTTTTTGGACACTCGAACGGTCTCCCGTCATGCTGAAATCGAGGCATGGTGGATATGGCCTAAAAGTTGACATTAAACCACGTTCATGAAATCTACAAAAAATATTTTTTTTTCCGATTTTGGACACTCAAACGGTGTCTCCCGTCATGCTGAAATCGAGGCATGGTGGATATGGCCTAAAAGTTGACGTTAGACCACGTTCATGAATTCTACCAAAAATATATTTTTCAGATTTTGGACACTCAAACGGTGTCTCCCGTCATGCTGAAATCGAGGCATGGTGGATATGGCCTAAAAGTTGACGTTAAACCACGTTCATGAAATCTACAAAAAATATATTTTTCAGATTTTGGACACTCAAACGGTGTCTCCCGTCATGCTGAAATCGAGGCATGGTGGATATGGCCTAAAAGTTGACGTTAAACCACGTTCATGAAATCTACAAAAAATATTTTTTTTTCCGATTTTGGAAACTAAAACGGTGTCTCCCGTCATGCTGAAATCGAGGCATGGTGGATATGGCCTAAAAGTTGACGTTAAACCACGTTCATGAAATCTACAAAAAATAATTTTTTTTCCGATTTTGGAAACTAAAACGGTGTCTCCCGTCATGCTGAAATCGAGGCATGGTGGATATGGCCAAAAAGTTGACGTTAGACCACGTTCATGAAATCTACAAAAAATATTTTTTTTTCCGATTTTGGACACTAAAACGGTGTCTCCCGTCATGCTGAAATCGAGGCATGGTGGATATGGCCTAAAAGTTGACGTTAAACCACGTTCATGAAATCTACAAAAAATAATTTTTTTTCCGATTTTGGACACTAAAACGGTGTCTCCAGTCATGCTGAAATCGAGGTATGGTGGATATGGCCAAAAAGTTGACGTTAGACCACGTTCATGAAATCTACAAAAAATATTTTTTTTCCCGATTTTGGACACTCGAACGGTCTCCCGTCATGCTGAAATCGAGGCATGGTGGATATGGCCTAAAAGTTGACATTAAACCACGTTCATGAAATCTACAAAAAATATTTTTTTTTCCGATTTTGGACACTCGAACGGTCTCCCGTCATGCTGAAATCGAGACATGGTGGATATGGCCAAAAAGTTGACGTTAGACCACGTTCATGAAATCTACAAAAAATATTTTTTTTTCCGTTTTTGGACACTCGAACGGTCTCCCGTCATGCTGAAATCGAGGCATGGTGGATATGGCCTAAAAGTTGACATTAAACCACGTTCATGAAATCTACAAAAAATATTTTTTTTTCCGATTTTGGACACTCAAACGGTGTCTCCCGTCATGCTGAAATCGAGGCATGGTGGATATGGCCTAAAAGTTGACGTTAGACCACGTTCATGAATTCTACCAAAAATATATTTTTCAGATTTTGGACACTCAAACGGTGTCTCCCGTCATGCTGAAATCGAGGCATGGTGGATATGGCCTAAAAGTTGACGTTAAACCACGTTCATGAAATCTACAAAAAATATATTTTTCAGATTTTGGACACTCAAACGGTGTCCCCCGTCATGATGAAATCGAGGCATGGTGGATATGGCCTAAAAGTTGACGTTAAACCACGTTCATGAAATCTACAAAAAATAATTTTTTTTCCGATTTTGGACACTAAAACGGTGTCTCCAGTCATGCTGAAATCGAGGTATGGTGGATATGGCCAAAAAGTTGACGTTAGACCACGTTCATGAAATCTACAAAAAATAATTTTTTTCCCGATTTTGGACACTCGAACGGTCTCCCGTCATGCTGAAATCGAGGCATGGTGGATATGGCCTAAAAGTTGACATTAAACCACGTTCATGAAATCTACAAAAAATATTTTTTTTTCCGATTTTGGACACTCAAACGGTGTCTCCCGTCATGCTGAAATCGAGGCATGGTGGATATGGCCTAAAAGTTGACGTTAGACCACGTTCATGAATTCTACCAAAAATATATTTTTCAGATTTTGGACACTCAAACGGTGTCTCCCGTCATGCTGAAATCGAGGCATGGTGGATATGGCCTAAAAGTTGACGTTAAACCACGTTCATGAAATCTACAAAAAATATATTTTTCAGATTTTGGACACTCAAACGGTGTCTCCCGTCATGCTGAAATCGAGGCATGGTGGATATGGCCTAAAAGTTGACGTTAAACCACGTTCATGAAATCTACAAAAAATATTTTTTTTTCCGATTTTGGAAACTAAAACGGTGTCTCCCGTCATGCTGAAATCGAGGCATGGTGGATATGGCCTAAAAGTTGACGTTAAACCACGTTCATGAAATCTACAAAAAATAATTTTTTTTCCGATTTTGGAAACTAAAACGGTGTCTCCCGTCATGCTGAAATCGAGGCATGGTGGATATGGCCAAAAAGTTGACGTTAGACCACGTTCATGAAATCTACAAAAAATATTTTTTTTTTCCGATTTTGGACACTAAAACGGTGTCTCCCGTCATGCTGAAATCCAGGCATGGTGGATATGGCCTAAAAGTTGACGTTAAACCACGTTCATGAAATCTACAAAAAATAATTTTTTTTCCGATTTTGGACACTAAAACGGTGTCTCCAGTCATGCTGAAATCGAGGTATGGTGGATATGGCCAAAAAGTTGACGTTAGACCACGTTCATGAAATCTACAAAAAATATTTTTTTTCCCGATTTTGGACACTCGAACGGTCTCCCGTCATGCTGAAATCGAGGCATGGTGGATATGGCCTAAAAGTTGACATTAAACCACGTTCATGAAATCTACAAAAAATATTTTTTTTTCCGATTTTGGACACTCGAACGGTCTCCCGTCATGCTGAAATCGAGACATGGTGGATATGGCCAAAAAGTTGACGTTAGACCACGTTCATGAAATCTACAAAAAATATTTTTTTTTCCGATTTTGGACACTCAAACGGTGTCTCCCGTCATGCTGAAATCGAGGCATGGTGGATATGGCCTAAAAGTTGACGTTAGACCACGTTCATGAATTCTACCAAAAATATATTTTTCAGATTTTGGACACTGAAACGGTGTCTCCCGTCATGCTGAAATCGAGGCATGGTGGATATGGCCTAAAAGTTGACGTTAAACCACGTTCATGAAATCTACAAAAAATATATTTTTCAGATTTTGGACACTCAAACGGTGTCTCCCGTCATGCTGAAATCGAGGCATGGTGGATATGGCCTAAAAGTTGACGTTAGACCACGTTCATGAAATCTACAAAAAATATATTTTTTTCCGATTTTGGAAACTAAAACGGTGTCTCCCGTCATGCTGAAATCGAGGCATGGTGGATATGGCCTAAAAGTTGACGTTAAACCACGTTCATGAAATCTACAAAAAATATTTTTTTTTCCGATTTTGGACACTAAAACGGTGTCTCCAGTCATGCTGAAATCGAGGTATGGTGGATATGGCCAAAAAGTTGACGTTAGACCACGTTCATGAAATCTACAAAAAATAATTTTTTTCCCGATTTTGGACACTCGAACGGTCTCCCGTCATGCTGAAATCGAGGCATGGTGGATATGGCCTAAAAGTTGACATTAAACCACGTTCATGAAATCTACAAAAAATATTTTTTTTTCCGATTTTGGACACTCGAACGGTCTCCCGTCATGCTGAAATCGAGACATGGTGGATATGGCCAAAAAGTTGACGTTAGACCACGTTCATGAAATCTACAAAAAATATTTTTTTTTCCGTTTTTGGACACTCGAACGGTCTCCCGTCATGCTGAAATCGAGGCATGGTGGATATGGCCTAAAAGTTGACATTAAACCACGTTCATGAAATCTACAAAAAATATTTTTTTTTCCGATTTTGGACACTCAAACGGTGTCTCCCGTCATGCTGAAATCGAGGCATGGTGGATATGGCCTAAAAGTTGACGTTAGACCACGTTCATGAATTCTACCAAAAATATATTTTTCAGATTTTGGACACTCAAACGGTGTCTCCCGTCATGCTGAAATCGAGGCATGGTGGATATGGCCTAAAAGTTGACGTTAAACCACGTTCATGAAATCTACAAAAAATATATTTTTCAGATTTTGGACACTCAAACGGTGTCTCCCGTCATGCTGAAATCGAGGCATGGTGGATATGGCCTAAAAGTTGACGTTAAACCACGTTCATGAAATCTACAAAAAATATTTTTTTTTCCGATTTTGGAAACTAAAACGGTGTCTCCCGTCATGCTGAAATCGAGGCATGGTGGATATGGCCTAAAAGTTGACGTTAAACCACGTTCATGAAATCTACAAAAAATAATTTTTTTTCCGATTTTGGAAACTAAAACGGTGTCTCCCGTCATGCTGAAATCGAGGCATGGTGGATATGGCCAAAAAGTTGACGTTAGACCACGTTCATGAAATCTACAAAAAATATTTTTTTTTTCCGATTTTGGACACTAAAACGGTGTCTCCCGTCATGCTGAAATCGAGGCATGGTGGATATGGCCTAAAAGTTGACGTTAAACCACGTTCATGAAATCTACAAAAAATAATTTTTTTTCCGATTTTGGACACTAAAACGGTGTCTCCAGTCATGCTGAAATCGAGGTATGGTGGATATGGCCAAAAAGTTGACGTTAGACCACGTTCATGAAATCTACAAAAAATAATTTTTTTCCCGATTTTGGACACTCGAACGGTCTCCCGTCATGCTGAAATCGAGGCATGGTGGATATGGCCTAAAAGTTGACATTAAACCACGTTCATGAAATCTACAAAAAATATTTTTTTTTCCGATTTTGGACACTCGAACGGTCTCCCGTCATGCTGAAATCGAGACATGGTGGATATGGCCAAAAAGTTGACGTTAGACCACGTTCATGAAATCTACAAAAAATATTTTTTTTTCCGTTTTTGGACACTCGAACGGTCTCCCGTCATGCTGAAATCGAGGCATGGTGGATATGGCCTAAAAGTTGACATTAAACCACGTTCATGAAATCTACAAAAAATATTTTTTTTTCCGATTTTGGACACTCAAACGGTGTCTCCCGTCATGCTGAAATCGAGGCATGGTGGATATGGCCTAAAAGTTGACGTTAGACCACGTTCATGAATTCTACCAAAAATATATTTTTCAGATTTTGGACACTCAAACGGTGTCTCCCGTCATGCTGAAATCGAGGCATGGTGGATATGGCCTAAAAGTTGACGTTAAACCACGTTCATGAAATCTACAAAAAATATATTTTTCAGATTTTGGACACTCAAACGGTGTCTCCCGTCATGCTGAAATCGAGGCATGGTGGATATGGCCTAAAAGTTGACGTTAGACCACGTTCATGAAATCTACAAAAAATATATTTTTTTCCGATTTTGGAAACTAAAACGGTGTCTCCCGTCATGCTGAAATCGAGGCATGGTGGATATGGCCTAAAAGTTGACGTTAAACCACGTTCATGAAATCTACAAAAAATAATTTTTTTTCCGATTTTGGACACTAAAACGGTGTCTCCAGTCATGCTGAAATCGAGGTATGGTGGATATGGCCAAAAAGTTGACGTTAGACCACGTTCATGAAATCTACAAAAAATAATTTTTTTCCCGATTTTGGACACTCGAACGGTCTCCCGTCATGCTGAAATCGAGGCATGGTGGATATGGCCTAAAAGTTGACATTAAACCACGTTCATGAAATCTACAAAAAATATTTTTTTTTCCGATTTTGGACACTCGAACGGTCTCCCGTCATGCTGAAATCGAGACATGGTGGATATGGCCAAAAAGTTGACGTTAGACCACGTTCATGAAATCTACAAAAAATATTTTTTTTTCCGTTTTTGGACACTCGAACGGTCTCCCGTCATGCTGAAATCGAGGCATGGTGGATATGGCCTAAAAGTTGACGTTAAACCACGTTCATGAAATCTACAAAAAATATATTTTTCAGATTTTGGACACTCAAACGGTGTCTCCCGTCATGCTGAAATCGAGGCATGGTGGATATGGCCTAAAAGTTGACGTTAAACCACGTTCATGAAATCTACAAAAAATATATTTTTTTCCGATTTTGGAAACTAAAACGGTGTCTCCCGTCATGCTGAAATCGAGGCATGGTGGATATGGCCTAAAAGTTGACGTTAAACCACGTTCATGAAATCTACAAAAAATAATTTTTTTTCCGATTTTGGAAACTAAAACGGTGTCTCCCGTCATGCTGAAATCGAGGCATGGTGGATATGGCCAAAAAGTTGACGTTAGACCACGTTCATGAAATCTACAAAAAATATTTTTTTTTCCGATTTTGGACACTAAAACGGTGTCTCCCGTCATGCTGAAATCGAGGCATGGTGGATATGGCCTAAAAGTTGACGTTAAACCACGTTCATGAAATCTACAAAAAATATTTTTTTTTCCGATTTTGGACACTCAAATTGTGTCTCCCGTCATGCTGAAATCGAGGCATATGGCTTAAAAGTTGACGTTAGACCAAGTTCATGAAATCTACAAAAAATATATATTTTTTTGATTTTGGACACTCGAACGGTCTCCCGTCATGCTGAAATCGAGGCATGGTGGATATGGCCTAAAAGTTGACATTAAACCACGTTCATGAAATCTACAAAAAAAAAATTCTTTTCCGATTTTGGACACTCAAACGGTTTCTCCCGTCATGCTGACATCGAGGCATGGTGGATATGGCCTAAAAGTTGACGTTAGACCACGTTCATGAATTCTACCAAAAATATATTTTTCAGATTTTGGACACTCAAACGGTGTCCCCCGTCATGATGAAATCGAGGCATGGTGGATATGGCCTAAAAGTTGACGTTAAACCACGTTCATGAAATCTACAAAAAATAATTTTTTTTCCGATTTTGGACACTAAAACGGTGTCTCCCGTCATGCTGAAATCGAGGTATGGTGGATATGGCCAAAAAGTTGACGTTAGACCACGTTCATGAAATCTACAAAAAATAATTTTTTCCCCGATTTTGGACACTCGAACGGTCTCCCGTCATGCTGAAATCGAGGCATGGTGGATATGGCCTAAAAGTTGACATTAAACCACGTTCATGAAATCTACAAAAAATATTTTTTTTTCCGATTTTGGACACTCGAACGGTCTCCCGTCATGCTGAAATCGAGACATGGTGGATATGGCCAAAAAGTTGACGTTAGACCACGTTCATGAAATCTACCAAAAATATATTTTTCAGATTTTGGACACTCAAACGGTTTCTCCCGTCATGCTGAAATCGAGGCATGGTGGATATGGCCAAAAAGTTGACGTTAGACCACGTTCATGAAATCGAAAAAAATAATTTTTTTTCCGATTTTGGACACTCGAACGGTCTCCCGTCATGCTGAAATCGAGGCATGGTGGATATGGCCAAAAAGTTGACGTTAGACCACGTTCATGAAATCTACAAAAAATATTTTTTTTTCCGATTTTGGACACTCGAACGGTCTCCCGTCATGCTGAAATCGAGGCATGGTGGATATGGCCTAAAAGTTGACGTTAAACCACGTTCATGAAATCTACAAAAAATATTTTTTTTTCCGATTTTGGACACTCAAATTGTGTCTCCCGTCATGCTGAAATCGAGGCATATGGCTTAAAAGTTGACATTAGACCAAGTTCATGAAATCTACAAAAAATATTTTTTTTTTTCGATTTTGGACACTCGAACGGTCTCCCGTCATGCTGAAATCGAGGCATGGTGGATATGGCCTAAAAGTTGACATTAAACCACGTTCATGAAATCTACAAAAATAATTTTTTTTTCCGATTTTGGACACTCAAACGGTTTCTCCCGTCATGCTGACATCGAGGAATGGTGGATATGGCCTAAAAGTTGACGTTAGACCACGTTCATGAATTCTACCAAAAATATATTTTTCAGATTTTGGACACTCAAACGGTGTCCCCCGTCATGATGAAATCGAGGCATGGTGGATATGGCCTAAAAGTTGACGTTAAACCACGTTCATGAAATCTACAAAAAATATTTTTTTTTCCGATTTTGGACACTAAAACGGTGTCTCCCGTCATGCTGAAATCGAGGTATGGTGGATATGGCCAAAAAGTTGATGTTAGACCACGTTCATGAAATCTACAAAAAATATATTTTTTTCCGATTTTGGACACTCGAACGGTCTCCCGTCATGCTGAAATCGAGGCATGGTGGATATGGCCTAAAAGTTGACATTAAACCAAGTTCATGAAATCTACAAAAAATAATTTTTTTAAGATTTTGGACACTCAAACGGTGTCTCCCGTCATGCTGAAATCGAGGCATGGTGGATATGGCCTAAAAGTTGACGTTAAACCACGTTCATGAAATCTACAAAAAATAATTTTTTTTCCTATTTTGGACACTAAAACGGTGTCTCCCGTCATGCTGAAATCGAGGCATGGTGGATATGGCCAAAAAGTTGACGTTAGACCACGTTCATGAAATCTACAAAAAATATTTTTTTTTTCCGATTTTGGACACTCGAACGGTCTCCCGTCATGCTGAAATCGAGGAATGGTGGATATGGCCTAAAAGTTGACGTTAGACCACGTTCATGAATTCTACCAAAAATATATTTTTCAGATTTTGGACACTCAAACGGTGTCCCCCGTCATGATGAAATCGAGGCATGGTGGATATGGCCTAAAAGTTGACGTTAAACCACGTTCATGAAATCTACAAAAAATATTTTTTTTTCCGATTTTGGACACTCGAACGGTCTCCCGTCATGCTGAAATCGAGGCATGGTGGATATGGCCTAAAAGTTGACATTAAACCAAGTTCATGAAATCTACCAAAAATATATTTTTTTAAGATTTTGGACACTCAAACGGTGTCTCCCGTCATGCTGAAATCGAGGCATGGTGGATATGGCCTAAAAGTTGACGTTAAACCACGTTCATGAAATCTACAAAAAATATATTTTTTTCCTATTTTGGACACTAAAACGGTGTCTCCCGTCATGCTGAAATCGAGGCATGGTGGATATGGCCAAAAATTTGACGTTAGACCACGTTCATGAAATCTACAAAAAATATTTTTTTTTCCGATTTTGGACACTCGAACGGTCTCCCGTCATGATGAAATCGAGGCATGGTGGATATGGCCTAAAAGTTGACATTAAACCAAGTTCATGAAATCTACAAAAAATATATTTTTTTAAGATTTTGGACACTCAAACGGTGTCTCCCGTCATGCTGAAATCGAGGCATGGTGGATATGGCCTAAAAGTTGACGTTAAACCACGTTCATGAAATCTACAAAAAATAATTTTTTTTCCTATTTTGGACACTAAAACGGTGTCTCCCGTCATGCTGAAATCGAGGCATGGTGGATATGGCCAAAAAGTTGACGTTAGACCACGTTCATGAAATCTACAAAAAAATATTTTTTTTTCCGATTTTGGACACTCGAACGGTCTCCCGTCATGATGAAATCGAGGCATGGTGGATATGGCCAAAAAGTTGACGTTAGACCACGTTCATGAAATCTACAAAAAATATTTTTTTTTCCGATTTTGGACACTCGAACGGTCTCCCGTCATGCTGAAATCGAGGCATTATGGATATGGCCTAAAAGTTGACGTTAAACCACGTTCATGAAATCTACAAAAAATATATTTTTCAGATTTTGGACACTCAAACGGTGTCTCCCGTCATGCTGAAATCGAGGCATGGTGGATATGGCCTAAAAGTTGACGTTAAACCACGTTCATGAAATCTACAAAAAATATTTTTTTTTCCGATTTTGGAAACTAAAACGGTGTCTCCCGTCATGCTGAAATCGAGGCATGGTGGATATGGCCAAAAAGTTGACGTTAGACCACGTTCATGAAATCTACAAAAAATATTTTTTTTTCCGATTTTGGACACTAAAACGGTGTCTCCCGTCATGCTGAAATCGAGGCATGGTGGATATGGCCTAAACGTTGACGTTAAACCACATTCATGAAATCTACAAAAAATATATTTTTTTCCGATTTTGGACACTCAAATTGTGTCTCCCGTCATGCTGAAATCGAGGCATATGGCTTAAAAGTTTACGTTAGACCAAGTTCATGAAATCCACAAAAAATATTTTTTTTTCCGATTTTGGACACTCGAACGGTCTCCCGTCATGCTGAAATCGAGGCATGGTGGATATGGCCTAAAAGTTGACGTTAAACCACGTTCATGAAATCTACAAAAAATATATTTTTCAGATTTTGGACACTCAAACGGTGTCTCCCGTCATGCTGAAATCGAGGCATGGTGGATATGGCCTAAAAGTTGACGTTAAACCACGTTCATGAAATCTACAAAAAATATTTTTTTTTCCGATTTTGGAAACTAAAACGGTGTCTCCCGTCATGCTGAAATCGAGGCATGGTGGATATGGCCAAAAAGTTGACGTTAGACCACGTTCATGAAATCTACAAAAAATATTTTTTTTTCCGATTTTGGACACTAAAACGGTGTCTCCCGTCATGCTGAAATCGAGGCATGTTGGATATGGCCTAAAAGTTGACGTTAAACCACATTCATGAAATCTACAAAAAATATATTTTTTTCCGATTTTGGACACTCAAATTGTGTCTCCCGTCATGCTGAAATCGAGGCATATGGCTTAAAAGTTTACGTTAGACCAAGTTCATGAAATCTACAAAAAAATATTATTTTTTTCGATTTTGGACACTCGAACGGTCTCCCGTCATGCTGAAATCGAGGCATGGTGGATATGGCCTAAAAGTTGACATTAAACCAAGTTCATGAAATCTACCAAAAATATATTTTTTTAAGATTTTGGACACTCAAACGGTGTCTCCCGTCATGCTGAAATCGAGGCATGGTGGATATGGCCTAAAAGTTGACGTTAAACCACGTTCATGAAATCTACAAAAAATATATTTTTTTCCTATTTTGGACACTAAAACGGTGTCTCCCGTCATGCTGAAATCGAGGCATGGTGGATATGGCCAAAAATTTGACGTTAGACCACGTTCATGAAATCTACAAAAAATATTTTTTTTTCCGATTTTGGACACTCGAACGGTCTCCCGTCATGATGAAATCGAGGCATGGTGGATATGGCCTAAAAGTTGACATTAAACCAAGTTCATGAAATCTACAAAAAATATATTTTTTTAAGATTTTGGACACTCAAACGGTGTCTCCCGTCATGCTGAAATCGAGGCATGGTGGATATGGCCTAAAAGTTGACGTTAAACCACGTTCATGAAATCTACAAAAAATATTTTTTTTTCCTATTTTGGACACTAAAACGGTGTCTCCCGTCATGCTGAAATCGAGGCATGGTGGATATGGCCAAAAAGTTGACGTTAGACCACGTTCATGAAATCTACAAAAAAATATTTTTTTTTCCGATTTTGGACACTCGAACGGTCTCCCGTCATGATGAAATCGAGGCATGGTGGATATGGCCAAAAAGTTGACGTTAGACCACGTTCATGAAATCTACAAAAAATATTTTTTTTTCCGATTTTGGACACTCAAATTGTGTCTCCCGTCATGCTGAAATCGAGGCATATGGCTTAAAAGTTTACGTTAGACCAAGTTCATGAAATCTACAAAAAATATTTTTTTTTCCGATTTTGGACACTCGAACGGTCTCCCGTCATGCTGAAATCGAGGCATGGTGGATATGGCCTAAAAGTTGACGTTAAACCACGTTCATGAAATCTACAAAAAATATATTTTTCAGATTTTGGACACTCAAACGGTGTCTCCCGTCATGCTGAAATCGAGGCATGGTGGATATGGCCTAAAAGTTGACGTTAAACCACGTTCATGAAATCTACAAAAAATATTTTTTTTTCCGATTTTGGAAACTAAAACGGTGTCTCCCGTCATGCTGAAATCGAGGCATGGTGGATATGGCCAAAAAGTTGACGTTAGACCACGTTCATGAAATCTACAAAAAATATTTTTTTTTCCGATTTTGGACACTAAAACGGTGTCTCCCGTCATGCTGAAATCGAGGCATGGTGGATATGGCCTAAAAGTTGACGTTAAACCACATTCATGAAATCTACAAAAAATATATTTTTTTCCGATTTTGGACACTCAAATTGTGTCTCCCGTCATGCTGAAATCGAGGCATATGGCTTAAAAGTTTACGTTAGACCAAGTTCATGAAATCTACAAAAAAATATTATTTTTTTCGATTTTGGACACTCGAACGGTCTCCCGTCATGCTGAAATCGAGGCATGGTGGATATGGCCTAAAAGTTGACATTAAACCACATTCATGAAATCTACAAAAAATATTTTTTTTTCCGATTTTGGACACTCAAACGGTTTCTCCCGTCATGCTGACATCGAGGCATGGTGGATATGGCCTAAAAGTTGACGTTAGACCACGTTCATGAATTCTACCAAAAATATATTTTTCAGATTTTGGACACTCAAACGGTGTCCCCCGTCATGATGAAATCGAGGCATGGTGGATATGGCCTAAAAGTTGACGTTAAACCACGTTCATGAAATCTACAAAAAATATTTTTTTTTCCGATTTTGGACACTAAAACGGGTTCTCCCGTCATGCTGAAATCCAGGTATGGTGGATATGGCCAAAAAGTTGACGTTAGACCACGTTCATGAAATCTACAAAAAATAATTTTTTTCCCGATTTTGGACACTCGAACGGTCTCCCGTCATGCTGAAATCGAGGCATGGTGGATATGGCCTAAAAGTTGACATTAAACCACGTTCATGAAATCTACAAAAAATATTTTTTTTTCCGATTTTGGACACTCGAACGGTCTCCCGTCATGCTGAAATCGAGACATGGTGGATATGGCCAAAAAGTTGACGTTAGACCACGTTCATGAAATCTACAAAAATATTTTTTTTACCGTTTTTGGACACTCGAACGGTCTCCCGTCATGCTGAAATCGAGGCATGGTGGATATGGCCTAAAGGTTGACGTTAAACCACGTTCATGAAATCTACAAAAAATATTTTTTTTTCCGATTTTGGACACTCAAACGGTGTCTCCCGTCATGCTGAAATCGAGGCATGGTGGATATGGCCTAAAAGTTGACGTTAGACCACGTTCATGAATTCTACCAAAAATATATTTTTCAGATTTTGGACACTCAAACGGTGTCTCCCGTCATGCTGAAATCGAGGCATGGTGGATATGGCCTAAAAGTTGACATTAAACCACGTTCATGAAATCTACAAAAATTATTTTTTTTTCCGATTTTGGACACTCAAACGGTGTCTCCCGTCATGCTGAAATCGAGGCATGGTGGATATGGCCTAAAAGTTGACGTTAGACCACGTTCATGAATTCTTCTAAAAATATATTTTTCAGATTTTGGACACTCAAACGGTGTCTCCCGTCATGCTGAAATCGAGGCATGGTGGATATGGCCTAAAAGTTGACGTTAAACCACGTTCATGAAATCTACAAAAAATATTTTTTTTTCCGATTTTGGACACTAAAACGGTGTCTCCCGTCATGCTGAAATCGAGGCATGGTGGATATGGCCAAAAAGTTGACGTTAGACCACGTTCATGAAATCGAAAAAAATAAAAAAATTTCCGATTTTGGACACTCGAATGGTCTCCCGTCATGCTGAAATCGAGGCATGGTGGATATGGCCAAAAAGTTGACGTTAGACCACGTTCATGAAATCTACAAAAAATAATTTTTTTTCCTATTTTGGACACTCAAACGGTGTCCCCCGTCATGATGAAATCGAGGCATGGTGGATATGGCCTAAAAGTTGACGTTAAACCACGTTCATGAAATCTACAAAAAATATTTTTTTTTCCGATTTTGGACACTAAAACGGTGTCTCCCGTCATGCTGAAATCGAGGCATATGGCTTAAAAGTTTACGTTAGACCAAGTTCATGAAATCTACAAAAAATATTATTTTTTTCGATTTTGGACACTCGAACGGTCTCCCGTCATGCTGAAATCGAGTTATGGTGGATATGGCCTAAAAGTTGACATTAAACCACATTCATGAAATCTACAAAAAATATTTTTTTTTCCGATTTTGGACACTCAAACGGTTTCTCCCGTCATGCTGACATCGAGGCATGGTGGATATGGCCTAAAAGTTGACGTTAGACCACGTTCATGAATTCTACCAAAAATATATTTTTCAGATTTTGGACACTCGAACGGTCTCCCGTCATGCTGAAATCGAGGCATGGTGGATATGGCCTAAAAGTTGACATTAAACCAAGTTCATGAAATCTACCAAAAATATATTTTTTTAAGATTTTGGACACTCAAACGGTGTCTCCCGTCATGCTGAAATCGAGGCATGGTGGATATGGCCTAAAAGTTGACGTTAAACCACGTTCATGAAATCTACAAAAAATATATTTTTTTCCTATTTTGGACACTAAAACGGTGTCTCCCGTCATGCTGAAATCGAGGCATGGTGGATATGGCCAAAAATTTGACGTTAGACCACGTTCATGAAATCTACAAAAAATATTTTTTTTTCCGATTTTGGACACTCGAACGGTCTCCCGTCATGATGAAATCGAGGCATGGTGGATATGGCCTAAAAGTTGACATTAAACCAAGTTCATGAAATCTACAAAAAATATATTTTTTTAAGATTTTGGACACTCAAACGGTGTCTCCCGTCATGCTGAAATCGAGGCATGGTGGATATGGCCTAAAAGTTGACGTTAAACCACGTTCATGAAATCTACAAAAAATAATTTTTTTTCCTATTTTGGACACTAAAACGGTGTCTCCCGTCATGCTGAAATCGAGGCATGGTGGATATGGCCAAAAAGTTGACGTTAGACCACGTTCATGAAATCTACAAAAAAATATTTTTTTTTCCGATTTTGGACACTCGAACGGTCTCCCGTCATGATGAAATCGAGGCATGGTGGATATGGCCAAAAAGTTGACGTTAGACCACGTTCATGAAATCTACAAAAAATATTTTTTTTTCCGATTTTGGACACTCGAACGGTCTCCCGTCATGCTGAAATCGAGGCATGGTGGATATGGCCTAAAAGTTGACGTTAAACCACGTTCATGAAATCTACAAAAAATATATTTTTCAGATTTTGGACACTCAAACGGTGTCTCCCGTCATGCTGAAATCGAGGCATGGTGGATATGGCCTAAAAGTTGACGTTAAACCACGTTCATGAAATCTACAAAAAATATTTTTTTTTCCGATTTTGGAAACTAAAACGGTGTCTCCCGTCATGCTGAAATCGAGGCATGGTGGATATGGCCAAAAAGTTGACGTTAGACCACGTTCATGAAATCTACAAAAAATATTTTTTTTTCAAATTTTGGACACTAAAACGGTGTCTCCCGTCATGCTGAAATCGAGGCATGGTGGATATGGCCTAAAAGTTGACGTTAAACCACATTCATGAAATCTACAAAAAATATATTTTTTTCCGATTTTGGACACTCAAATTGTGTCTCCCGTCATGCTGAAATCGAGGCATATGGCTTAAAAGTTTACGTTAGACCAAGTTCATGAAATCTACAAAAAATATTTTTTTTTCCGATTTTGGACACTCGAACGGTCTCCCGTCATGCTGAAATCGAGGCATGGTGGATATGGCCTAAAAGTTGACGTTAAACCACGTTCATGAAATCTACAAAAAATATATTTTTCAGATTTTGGACACTCAAACGGTGTCTCCCGTCATGCTGAAATCGAGGCATGGTGGATATGGCCTAAAAGTTGACGTTAAACCACGTTCATGAAATCTACAAAAAATATTTTTTTTTCCGATTTTGGAAACTAAAACGGTGTCTCCCGTCATGCTGAAATCGAGGCATGGTGGATATGGCCAAAAAGTTGACGTTAGACCACGTTCATGAAATCTACAAAAAATATTTTTTTTTCCGATTTTGGACACTAAAACGGTGTCTCCCGTCATGCTGAAATCGAGGCATGGTGGATATGGCCTAAAAGTTGACGTTAAACCACATTCATGAAATCTACAAAAAATATATTTTTTTCCGATTTTGGACACTCAAATTGTGTCTCCCGTCATGCTGAAATCGAGGCATATGGCTTAAAAGTTTACGTTAGACCAAGTTCATGAAATCTACAAAAAAATATTATTTTTTTCGATTTTGGACACTCGAACGGTCTCCCGTCATGCTGAAATCGAGGCATGGTGGATATGGCCTAAAAGTTGACATTAAACCACATTCATGAAATCTACAAAAAATATTTTTTTTTCCGATTTTGGACACTCAAACGGTTTCTCCCGTCATGCTGACATCGAGGCATGGTGGATATGGCCTAAAAGTTGACGTTAGACCACGTTCATGAATTCTACCAAAAATATATTTTTCAGATTTTGGACACTCAAACGGTGTCCCCCGTCATGATGAAATCGAGGCATGGTGGATATGGCCTAAAAGTTGACGTTAAACCACGTTCATGAAATCTACAAAAAATAATTTTTTTTCCGATTTTGGACACTAAAACGGGTTCTCCCGTCATGCTGAAATCCAGGTATGGTGGATATGGCCAAAAAGTTGACGTTAGACCACGTTCATGAAATCTACAAAAAATAATTTTTTTCCCGATTTTGGACACTCGAACGGTCTCCCGTCATGCTGAAATCGAGGCATGGTGGATATGGCCTAAAAGTTGACATTAAACCACGTTCATGAAATCTACAAAAAATATTTTTTTTTCCGATTTTGGACACTCGAACGGTCTCCCGTCATGCTGAAATCGAGACATGGTGGATATGGCCAAAAAGTTGACGTTAGACCACGTTCATGAAATCTACAAAAATATTTTTTTTACCGTTTTTGGACACTCGAACGGTCTCCCGTCATGCTGAAATCGAGGCATGGTGGATATGGCCTAAAGGTTGACGTTAAACCACGTTCATGAAATCTACAAAAAATATTTTTTTTTCCGATTTTGGACACTCAAACGGTGTCTCCCGTCATGCTGAAATCGAGGCATGGTGGATATGGCCTAAAAGTTGACGTTAGACCACGTTCATGAATTCTACCAAAAATATATTTTTCAGATTTTGGACACTCAAACGGTGTCTCCCGTCATGCTGAAATCGAGGCATGGTGGATATGGCCTAAAAGTTGACATTAAACCACGTTCATGAAATCTACAAAAATTATTTTTTTTTCCGATTTTGGACACTCAAACGGTGTCTCCCGTCATGCTGAAATCGAGGCATGGTGGATATGGCCTAAAAGTTGACGTTAGACCACGTTCATGAATTCTTCTAAAAATATATTTTTCAGATTTTGGACACTCAAACGGTGTCTCCCGTCATGCTGAAATCGAGGCATGGTGGATATGGCCTAAAAGTTGACGTTAAACCACGTTCATGAAATCTACAAAAAATATTTTTTTTTCCGATTTTGGACACTAAAACGGTGTCTCCCGTCATGCTGAAATCGAGGCATGGTGGATATGGCCAAAAAGTTGACGTTAGACCACGTTCATGAAATCGAAAAAAATAAAAAATTTTCCGATTTTGGACACTCGAATGGTCTCCCGTCATGCTGAAATCGAGGCATGGTGGATATGGCCAAAAAGTTGACGTTAGACCACGTTCATGAAATCTACAAAAAATATTTTTTTTTCCGATTTTGGACACTCGAACGGTCTCCCGTCATGCTGAAATCGAGGCATGGTGGATATGGCCTAAAAGTTGACATTAAACCACATTCATGAAATCTACAAAAAATATTTTTTTTTCCGATTTTGGACACTCAAACGGTTTCTCCCGTCATGCTGACATCGAGGCATGGTGGATATGGCCTAAAAGTTGACGTTAGACCACGTTCATGAATTCTACCAAAAATATATTTTTCAGATTTTGGACACTCAAACGGTGTCCCCCGTCATGATGAAATCGAGGCATGGTGGATATGGCCTAAAAGTTGACGTTAAACCACGTTCATGAAATCTACAAAAAATAATTTTTTTTCCGATTTTGGACACTAAAACGGGTTCTCCCGTCATGCTGAAATCCAGGTATGGTGGATATGGCCAAAAAGTTGACGTTAGACCACGTTCATGAAATCTACAAAAAATAATTTTTTTCCCGATTTTGGACACTCGAACGGTCTCCCGTCATGCTGAAATCGAGGCATGGTGGATATGGCCTAAAAGTTGACATTAAACCACGTTCATGAAATCTACAAAAAATATTTTTTTTTCCGATTTTGGACACTCGAACGGTCTCCGGTCATGCTGAAATCGAGACATGGTGGATATGGCCAAAAAGTTGACGTTAGACCACGTTCATGAAATCTACAAAAATATTTTTTTTACCGTTTTTGGACACTCGAACGGTCTCCCGTCATGCTGAAATCGAGGCATGGTGGATATGGCCTAAAGGTTGACGTTAAACCACGTTCATGAAATCTACAAAAAATATTTTTTTTTCCGATTTTGGACACTCAAACGGTGTCTCCCGTCATGCTGAAATCGAGGCATGGTGGATATGGCCTAAAAGTTGACGTTAGACCACGTTCATGAATTCTACCAAAAATATATTTTTCAGATTTTGGACACTCAAACGGTGTCTCCCGTCATGCTGAAATCGAGGCATGGTGGATATGGCCTAAAAGTTGACATTAAACCACGTTCATGAAATCTACAAAAATTATTTTTTTTTCCGATTTTGGACACTCAAACGGTGTCTCCCGTCATGCTGAAATCGAGGCATGGTGGATATGGCCTAAAAGTTGACGTTAGACCACGTTCATGAATTCTTCTAAAAATATATTTTTCAGATTTTGGACACTCAAACGGTGTCTCCCGTCATGCTGAAATCGAGGCATGGTGGATATGGCCTAAAAGTTGACGTTAAACCACGTTCATGAAATCTACAAAAAATATTTTTTTTTCCGATTTTGGACACTAAAACGGTGTCTCCCGTCATGCTGAAATCGAGGCATGGTGGATATGGCCAAAAAGTTGACATTAGACCACGTTCATGAAATCGAAAAAAATAAAAAATTTTCCGATTTTGGACACTCGAATGGTCTCCCGTCATGCTGAAATCGAGGCATGGTGGATATGGCCAAAAAGTTGACGTTAGACCACGTTCATGAAATCTACAAAAAATATTTTTTTTTCCGATTTTGGACACTCGAACGGTCTCCCGTCATGCTGAAATCGAGGCATGGTGGATATGGCCTAAAAGTTGACGTTAAACCACGTTCATGAAAACTACAAAAAATATTTTTTTTTCCGATTTTGGACACTCAAATTGTGTCTCCCGTCATGCTGAAATCGAGGCATATGGCTTAAAAGTTGACATTAGACCAAGTTCATGAAATCTACAAAAAATATTTTTTTTTTCGATTTTGGACACTCGAACGGTCTCCCGTCATGCTGAAATCGAGGCATGGTGGATATGGCCTAAAAGTTGACATTAAACCACGTTCATGAAATCTACAAAAAATATTTTTTTTTCCGATTTTGGACACTCAAACGGTTTCTCCCGTCATGCTGACATCGAGGAATGGTGGATATGGCCTAAAAGTTGACGTTAGACCACGTTCATGAATTCTACCAAAAATATATTTTTCAGATTTTGGACACTCAAACGGTGTCCCCCGTCATGATGAAATCGAGGCATGGTGGATATGGCCTAAAAGTTGACGTTAAACCACGTTCATGAAATCTACAAAAAATATTTTTTTTTCCGATTTTGGACACTAAAACGGTGTCTCCCGTCATGCTGAAATCGAGGCATATGGCTTAAAAGTTTACGTTAGACCAAGTTCATGAAATCTACAAAAAATATTATTTTTTTCGATTTTGGACACTCGAACGGTCTCCCGTCATGCTGAAATCGAGTTATGGTGGATATGGCCTAAAAGTTGACATTAAACCACATTCATGAAATCTACAAAAAATATATTTTTTTCCGATTTTGGACACTCAAACGGTTTCTCCCGTCATGCTGACATCGAGGCATGGTGGATATGGCCTAAAAGTTGACGTTAGACCACGTTCATGAATTCTACCAAAAATATATTTTTCAGATTTTGGACACTCAAACGGTGTCCCCCGTCATGATGAAATCGAGGCATGGTGGATATGGCCTAAAAGTTGACGTTAAACCACGTTCATGAAATCTACAAAAAATAATTTTTTTTCCGATTTTGGACACTAAAACGGTGTCTCCCGTCATGCTGAAATCCAGGTATGGTGGATATGGCCAAAAAGTTGACGTTAGACCACGTTCATGAAATCTACAAAAAATAATTTTTTTCCCGATTTTGGACACTCGAACGGTCTCCCGTCATGCTGAAATCGAGGCATGGTGGATATGGCCTAAAAGTTGACATTAAACCACGTTCATGAAATCTACAAAAAATATTTTTTTTTCCGATTTTGGACACTCGAACGGTCTCCCGTCATGCTGAAATCGAGACATGGTGGATATGGCCAAAAAGTTGACGTTAGACCACGTTCATGAAATCTACAAAAATATTTTTTTTACCGTTTTTGGACACTCGAACGGTCTCCCGTCATGCTGAAATCGAGGCATGGTGGATATGGCCTAAAAGTTGACATTAAACCACGTTCATGAAATCTACAAAAAATATTTTTTTTTCCGATTTTGGACACTCAAACGGTGTCTCCCGTCATGCTGAAATCGAGGCATGGTGGATATGGCCTAAAAGTTGACGTTAGACCACGTTCATGAATTCTACCAAAAATATATTTTTCAGATTTTGGACACTCAAACGGTGTATCCCGTCATGCTGAAATCGAGGCATGGTGGATATGGCCTAAAAGTTGACATTAAACCACGTTCATGAAATCTACAAAAATTATTTTTTTTTCCGATTTTGGACACTCAAACGGTGTCTCCCGTCATGCTGAAATCGAGGCATGGTGGATATGGCCTAAAAGTTGACGTTAGACCACGTTCATGAATTCTTCTAAAAATATATTTTTCAGATTTTGGACACTCAAACGGTGTCTCCCGTCATGCTGAAATCGAGGCATGGTGGATATGGCCTAAAAGTTGACGTTAAACCACGTTCATGAAATCTACAAAAAATATTTTTTTTTCCGATTTTGGACACTAAAACGGTGTCTCCCGTCATGCTGAAATCGAGGCATGGTGGATATGGCCAAAAAGTTGACGTTAGACCACGTTCATGAAATCGAAAAAAATAAAAAATTTTCCGATTTTGGACACTCGAACGGTCTCCCGTCATGCTGAAATCGAGGCATGGTGGATATGGCCAAAAAGTTGACGTTAGACCACGTTCATGAAATCTACAAAAAATATTTTTTTTTCCGATTTTGGACACACGAACGGTCTCCCGTCATGCTGAAATCGAGGCATGGTGGATATGGCCTAAAAGTTGACGTTAAACCACGTTCATGAAAACTACAAAAAATATTTTTTTTTCCGATTTTGGACACTCAAATTGTGTCTCCCGTCATGCTGAAATCGAGGCATATGGCTTAAAAGTTGACATTAGACCAAGTTCATGAAATCTACAAAAAATATTTTTTTTTTCGATTTTGGACACTCGAACGGTCTCCCGTCATGCTGAAATCGAGGCATGGTGGATATGGCCTAAAAGTTGACATTAAACCACGTTCATGAAATCTACAAAAAATATTTTTTTTTCCGATTTTGGACACTCAAACGGTTTCTCCCGTCATGCTGACATCGAGGAATGGTGGATATGGCCTAAAAGTTGACGTTAGACCACGTTCATGAATTCTACCAAAAATATATTTTTCAGATTTTGGACACTCAAACGGTGTCCCCCGTCATGATGAAATCGAGGCATGGTGGATATGGCCTAAAAGTTGACGTTAAACCACGTTCATGAAATCTACAAAAAATATTTTTTTTTCCGATTTTGGACACTAAAACGGTGTCTCCCGTCATGCTGAAATCGAGGTATGGTGGATATGGCCAAAAAGTTGACGTTAGACCACGTTCATGAAATCTACAAAAAATATTTTTTTTTCCGATTTTGGACACTCGAACGGTCTCCCGTCATGCTGAAATCGAGGCATGGTGGATATGGCCTAAAAGTTGACATTAAACCAAGTTCATGAAATCTACAAAAAATATATATTTTTAAGATTTTGGACACTCAAACGGTGTCTCCCGTCATGCTGAAATCGAGGCATGGTGGATATGGCCTAAAAGTTGACGTTAAACCACGTTCATGAAATCTACAAAAAATATTTTTTTTTCCGATTTTGGACACTAAAACGGTGTCTCCCGTCATGCTGAAATCGAGGCATGGTGGATATGGCCAAAAAGTTGACGTTAGACCACGTTCATGAAATCTACAAAAAATATTTTTTTTTCCGATTTTGGACACTCGAACGGTCTCCCGTCATGATGAAATCGAGGCATGGTGGATATGGCCAAAAAGTTGACGTTAGACCACGTTCATGAAATCTACAAAAAATATTTTTTTTTCCGATTTTGGACACTCGAACGGTCTCCCGTCATGCTGAAATCGAGGCATGGTGGATATGGCCTAAAAGTTGACGTTAAACCACGTTCATGAAATCTACAAAAAATATATTTTTCAGATTTTGGACACTCAAACGGTGTCTCCCGTCATGCTGAAATCGAGGCATGGTGGATATGGCCTAAAAGTTGACGTTAAACCACGTTCATGAAATCTACAAAAAATATTTTTTTTTCCGATTTTGGAAACTAAAACGGTGTCTCCCGTCATGCTGAAATCGAGGCATGGTGGATATGGCCAAAAAGTTGACGTTAGACCACGTTCATGAAATCTACAAAAAATATTTTTTTTTCCGATTTTGGACACTAAAACGGTGTCTCCCGTCATGCTGAAATCGAGGCATGGTGGATATGGCCTAAAAGTTGACGTTAAACCACGTTCATGAAATCTACAAAAAATATATTTTTCAGATTTTGGACACTCAAACGGTGTCTCCCGTCATGCTGAAATCGAGGCATATGGCTTAAAAGTTGACATTAGACCAAGTTCATGAAATCTACAAAAAATATTTTTTTTTTTCGATTTTGGACACTCGAACGGTCTCCCGTCATGCTGAAATCGAGGCATGGTGGATATGGCCTAAAAGTTGACATTAAACCACGTTCATGAAATCAACAAAAAATATTTTTTTTTCCGATTTTGGACACTCAAACGGTTTCTCCCGTCATGCTGACATCGAGGAATGGTGGATATGGCCTAAAAGTTGACGTTAGACCACGTTCATGAATTCTACCAAAAATATATTTTTCAGATTTTGGACACTCAAACGGTGTCCCCCGTCATGATGAAATCGAGGCATGGTGGATATGGCCTAAAAGTTGACGTTAAACCACGTTCATGAAATCTACAAAAAATATTTTTTTTTCCGATTTTGGACACTAAAACGGTGTCTCCCGTCATGCTGAAATCGAGGTATGGTGGATATGGCCAAAAAGTTGACGTTAGACCACGTTCATGAAATCTACAAAAAATATTTTTTTTTCCGATTTTGGACACTCGAACGGTCTCCCGTCATGCTGAAATCGAGGCATGGTGGATATGGCCTAAAAGTTGACATTAAACCAAGTTCATGAAATCTACAAAAAATATATATTTTTAAGATTTTGGACACTAAAACGGTGTCTCCCGTCATGCTGAAATCGAGGCATGGTGGATATGGCCAAAAAGTTGACGTTAGACCACGTTCATGAAATCTACAAAAAATATTTTTTTTTCCGATTTTGGACACTCGAACGGTCTCCCGTCATGATGAAATCGAGGCATGGTGGATATGGCCAAAAAGTTGACGTTAGACCACGTTCATGAAATCTACAAAAAATATTTTTTTTTCCGATTTTGGACACTCGAACGGTCTCCCGTCATGCTGAAATCGAGGCATGGTGGATATGGCCTAAAAGTTGACGTTAAACCACGTTCATGAAATCTACAAAAAATATATTTTTCAGATTTTGGACACTCAAACGGTGTCTCCCGTCATGCTGAAATCGAGGCATGGTGGATATGGCCTAAAAGTTGACGTTAAACCACGTTCATGAAATCTACAAAAAATATTTTTTTTTCCGATTTTGGACACTCGAACGGTCTCCCGTCATGCTGAAATCGAGGCATGGTGGATATGGCCTAAAAGTTGACGTTAAACCACGTTCATGAAATCTACAAAAAATATATTTTTCAGATTTTGGACACTCAAACGGTGTCTCCCGTCATGCTGAAATCGAGGCATGGTGGATATGGCCTAAAAGTTGACGTTAAACCACGTTCATGAAATCTACAAAAAATATTTTTTTTTCCGATTTTGGAAACTAAAACGGTGTCTCCCGTCATGCTGAAATCGAGGCATGGTGGATATGGCCAAAAAGTTGACGTTAGACCACGTTCATGAAATCTACAAAAAATATTTTTTTTTCCGATTTTGGACACTAAAACGGTGTCTCCCGTCATGCTGAAATCGAGGCATGGTGGATATGGCCTAAAAGTTGACGTTAAACCACATTCATGAAATCTACAAAAAATATATTTTTTTCCGATTTTGGACACTCAAATTGTGTCTCCCGTCATGCTGAAATCGAGGCATATGGCTTAAAAGTTTACGTTAAACCACGTTCGTGAAATCTACAAAAAATAATTTTTTTTCCGATTTTGGACACTCGAACGGTCTCCCGTCATGCTGAAATCGAGGCATGGTGGATATGGCCTAAAAGTTGACATTAAACCACGTTCATGAAATCTACAAAAAATATTTTTTTTTACGATTTTGGACACTCAAACGGTGTCTCCCGTCATGCTGAAATCGAGGCATGGTGGATATGGCCTAAAAGTTGACGTTAAACCACGTTCATGAAATCTACAAAAAATAATTTTTTTTCCGATTTTGGACACTAAAACGGTGTCTCCCGTCATGCTGAAATCGAGGCATGGTGGATATGGCCAAAAAGTTGACGTTAGACCACGTTCATGAAATCTACAAAAAATATTTTTTTTTCCGATTTTGGACACTCGAACGGTCTCCCGTCATGCTGAAATCGAGACATGGTGGATATGGCCAAAAAGTTGACGTTAGACCACGTTCATGAAATCTACAAAAAATAATTTTTTTTCCCGATTTTGGACACTAAAACGGTGTCTCCCGTCATGCTGAAATCGAGGCATGGTGGATACGGCCAAAAAGTTGACGTTAGACCACGTTCATGAAATCTACAAAAAATATTTTTTTTTCCGATTTTGGACACTCGAACGGTCTCCCGTCATGCTGAAATCGAGACATGGTGGATATGGCCAAAAAGTTGACGTTAGACCACGTTCATGAAATCTACAAAAAATATTTTTTTTCCCGTTTTTGGACACTCGAACGGTCTCACGTCATGCTGAAATCGAGGCATGGTGGATATGGCCTAAAAGTTTACATTAAACCACGTTCATTAAATCTACAAAAAATATTTTTTTTTACGATGTTGGACACTCAAACGGTGTCTCCAGTCATGCTGAAATCGAGGCATGGTGGATATGGCCTAAAAGTTGACGTTAGACCACGTTCATGAATTCTACCAAAAATATATTTTTCAGATTTTGGACACTCAAACGGTGTCTCCCGTCATGCTGAAATCGAGGCATGGTGGATATGGCCTAAAAGTTGACGTTAGACCACGTTCATGAATTCTACCAAAAATATATTTTTCAGATTTTGGACACTCAAACGGTGTCTCCCGTCATGCTGAAATCGAGGCATGGTGGATATGGCCTAAAAGTTGACGTTAAACCACGTTCATGAAATCTACAAAAAATATTTTTTTTTCCGATTTTGGACACTAAAACGGTGTCTCCCGTCATGCTGAAATCGAGGCATGGTGGATATGGCCAAAAAGTTGACGTTAGACCACGTTCATGAAATCTACAAAAAATATTTTTTTTTCCGATTTTGGACACTCGAACGGTCTCCCGTCATGCTGAAATCGAGGCATGGTGGATATGGCCTAAAAGTTGACATTAAACCACATTCATGAAATCTACAAAAAATATTTTTTTTTCCGATTTTGGACACTCAAACGGTTTCTCCCGTCATGCTGACATCGAGGCATGGTGGATATGGCCTAAAAGTTGACGTTAGACCACGTTCATGAATTCTACCAAAAATATATTTTTCAGATTTTGGACACTCAAACGGTGTCCAAAATCGAGGCATGGTGGATATGGCCTAAAAGTTGACGTTAGACCACGTTCATGAATTCTACCAAATATATATTTTTCAGATTTTGGACACTCAAACGGTGTCCGAAATCGAGGCATGGTGGATATGGCCTAAAAGTTGACGTTAAACCACGTTCGTGAAATCTACAAAAAATAATTTTTTTCCCGATTTTGGACACTCGAACGGTCTCCCGTCATGCTGAAATCGAGGCATGGTGGATATGGCCTAAAAGTTGACATTAAACCACGTTCATGAAATCTACAAAAAATATTTTTTTTTACGATTTTGGACACTCAAACGGTGTCTCCCGTCATGCTGAAATCGAGGCATGGTGGATATGGCCTAAAAGTTGACGTTAAACCACGTTCATGAAATCTACAAAAAATAATTTTTTTTCCGATTTTGGACACTAAAACGGTGTCTCCCGTCATGCTGAAATCGAGGCATGGTGGATATGGCCAAAAAGTTGACGTTAGACCACGTTCATGAAATCTACAAAAAATATTTTTTTTTCCGATTTTGGACACTAAAACGGTGTCTCCCGTCATGCTGAAATCGAGGCATGGTGGATACGGCCAAAAAGTTGACGTTAGACCACGTTCATGAAATCTACAAAAAATATTTTTTTTCCCGTTTTTGGACACTCGAACGGTCTCACGTCATGCTGAAATCGAGGCATGGTGGATATGGCCTAAAAGTTTACATTAAACCACGTTCATTAAATCTACAAAAAATATTTTTTTTTACGATGTTGGACACTCAAACGGTGTCTCCAGTCATGCTGAAATCGAGGCATGGTGGATATGGCCTAAAAGTTGACGTTAGACCACGTTCATGAATTCTACCAAAAATATATTTTTCAGATTTTGGACACTCAAACGGTGTCCAAAATCGAGGCATGGTGGATATGGCCTAAAAGTTGACGTTAGACCACGTTCATGAATTCTACCAAAAATATATTTTTCAGATTTTGGACACTCAAACGGTGTCCGAAATCGAGGCATGGTGGATATGGCCTAAAAGTTGACGTTAAACCACGTTCGTGAAATCTACAAAAAATAATTTTTTTCCCGATTTTGGACACTCGAACGGTCTCCCGTCATGCTGAAATCGAGGCATGGTGGATATGGCCTAAAAGTTGACGTTAAACCACGTTCATGAAATCTACAAAAAATAATTTTTTTTCCGATTTTGGACACTAAAACGGTGTCTCCCGTCATGCTGAAATCGAGGCATGGTGGATATGGCCAAAAAGTTGACGTTAGACCACGTTCATGAAATCTACAAAAAATATTTTTTTTTCCGATTTTGGACACTCGAACGGTCTCCCGTCATGCTGAAATCGAGACATGGTGGATATGGCCAAAAAGTTGACGTTAGACCACGTTCATGAAATCTACAAAAAATAATTTTTTTTCCCGATTTTGGACACTAAAACGGTGTCTCCCGTCATGCTGAAATCGAGGCATGGTGGATACGGCCAAAAAGTTGACGTTAGACCACGTTCATGAAATCTACAAAAAATATTTTTTTTTCCGATTTTGGACACTCGAACGGTCTCCCGTCATGCTGAAATCGAGACATGGTGGATATGGCCAAAAAGTTGACGTTAGACCACGTTCATGAAATCTACAAAAAATATTTTTTTTCCCGTTTTTGGACACTCGAACGGTCTCACGTCATGCTGAAATCGAGGCATGGTGGATATGGCCTAAAAGTTTACATTAAACCACGTTCATTAAATCTACAAAAAATATTTTTTTTTACGATGTTGGACACTCAAACGGTGTCTCCAGTCATGCTGAAATCGAGGCATGGTGGATATGGCCTAAAAGTTGACGTTAGACCACGTTCATGAATTCTACCAAAAATATATTTTTCAGATTTTGGACACTCAAACGGTGTCTCCCGTCATGCTGAAATCGAGGCATGGTGGATATGGCCTAAAAGTTGACGTTAGACCACGTTCATGAATTCTACCAAAAATATATTTTTCAGATTTTGGACACTCAAACGGTGTCTCCCGTCATGCTGAAATCGAGGCATGGTGGATATGGCCTAAAAGTTGACGTTAAACCACGTTCATGAAATCTACAAAAAATATTTTTTTTTCCGATTTTGGACACTAAAACGGTGTCTCCCGTCATGCTGAAATCGAGGCATGGTGGATATGGCCAAAAAGTTGACGTTAGACCACGTTCATGAAATCTACAAAAAATATTTTTTTTTCCGATTTTGGACACTCGAACGGTCTCCCGTCATGCTGAAATCGAGGCATGGTGGATATGGCCTAAAAGTTGACATTAAACCACATTCATGAAATCTACAAAAAATATTTTTTTTTCCGATTTTGGACACTCAAACGGTTTCTCCCGTCATGCTGACATCGAGGCATGGTGGATATGGCCTAAAAGTTGACGTTAGACCACGTTCATGAATTCTACCAAAAATATATTTTTCAGATTTTGGACACTCAAACGGTGTCCAAAATCGAGGCATGGTGGATATGGCCTAAAAGTTGACGTTAGACCACGTTCATGAATTCTACCAAATATATATTTTTCAGATTTTGGACACTCAAACGGTGTCCGAAATCGAGGCATGGTGGATATGGCCTAAAAGTTGACGTTAAACCACGTTCGTGAAATCTACAAAAAATAATTTTTTTCCCGATTTTGGACACTCGAACGGTCTCCCGTCATGCTGAAATCGAGGCATGGTGGATATGGCCTAAAAGTTGACATTAAACCACGTTCATGAAATCTACAAAAAATATTTTTTTTTACGATTTTGGACACTCAAACGGTGTCTCCCGTCATGCTGAAATCGAGGCATGGTGGATATGGCCTAAAAGTTGACGTTAAACCACGTTCATGAAATCTACAAAAAATAATTTTTTTTCCGATTTTGGACACTAAAACGGTGTCTCCCGTCATGCTGAAATCGAGGCATGGTGGATATGGCCAAAAAGTTGACGTTAGACCACGTTCATGAAATCTACAAAAAATATTTTTTTTTCCGATTTTGGACACTAAAACGGTGTCTCCCGTCATGCTGAAATCGAGGCATGGTGGATACGGCCAAAAAGTTGACGTTAGACCACGTTCATGAAATCTACAAAAAATATTTTTTTTCCCGTTTTTGGACACTCGAACGGTCTCACGTCATGCTGAAATCGAGGCATGGTGGATATGGCCTAAAAGTTTACATTAAACCACGTTCATTAAATCTACAAAAAATATTTTTTTTTACGATGTTGGACACTCAAACGGTGTCTCCAGTCATGCTGAAATCGAGGCATGGTGGATATGGCCTAAAAGTTGACGTTAGACCACGTTCATGAATTCTACCAAAAATATATTTTTCAGATTTTGGACACTCAAACGGTGTCCAAAATCGAGGCATGGTGGATATGGCCTAAAAGTTGACGTTAGACCACGTTCATGAATTCTACCAAAAATATATTTTTCAGATTTTGGACACTCAAACGGTGTCCGAAATCGAGGCATGGTGGATATGGCCTAAAAGTTGACGTTAAACCACGTTCGTGAAATCTACAAAAAATAATTTTTTTCCCGATTTTGGACACTCGAACGGTCTCCCGTCATGCTGAAATCGAGGCATGGTGGATATGGCCTAAAAGTTGACATTAAACCACGTTCATGAAATCTACAAAAAATATTTTTTTTTACGATTTTGGACACTCAAACGGTGTCTCCCGTCATGCTGAAATCGAGGCATGGTGGATATGGCCTAAAAGTTGACGTTAAACCACGTTCATGAAATCTACAAAAAATATTTTTTTTTCCGATTTTGGACACTAAAACGGTGTCTCCCGTCATGCTGAAATCGAGGCATGGTGGATATGGCCAAAAAGTTGACGTTAGACCACGTTCATGAAATCTACAAAAAATATTTTTTTTTCCGATTTTGGACACTAAAACGGTGTCTCCCGTCATGCTGAAATCGAGGCATGGTGGATACGGCCAAAAAGTTGACGTTAGACCACGTTCATGAAATCTACAAAAAATATTTTTTTTCCCGTTTTTGGACACTCGAACGGTCTCACGTCATGCTGAAATCGAGGCATGGTGGATATGGCCTAAAAGTTTACATTAAACCACGTTCATTAAATCTACAAAAAATATTTTTTTTTACGATGTTGGACACTCAAACGGTGTCTCCAGTCATGCTGAAATCGAGGCATGGTGGATATGGCCTAAAAGTTGACGTTAGACCACGTTCATGAATTCTACCAAAAATATATTTTTCAGATTTTGGACACTCAAACGGTGTCTCCCGTCATGCTGAAATCGAGGCATGGTGGATATGGCCTAAAAGTTGACGTTAGACCACGTTCATGAATTCTACCAAAAATATATTTTTCAGATTTTGGACACTCAAAAGGTGTCTCCCGTCATGCTGAAATCGAGGCATGGTGGATATGGCCTAAAAGTTGACGTTAAACCACGTTCATGAAATCTACAAAAAATATTTTTTTTTCCGATTTTGGACACTAAAACGGTGTCTCCCGTCATGCTGAAATCGAGGCATGGTGGATATGGCCAAAAAGTTGACGTTAGACCACGTTCATGAAATCTACAAAAAATATTTTTTTTTCCGATTTTGGACACTCGAACGGTCTCCCGTCATGCTGAAATCGAGGCATGGTGGATATGGCCTAAAAGTTGACATTAAACCACATTCATGAAATCTACAAAAAATATTTTTTTTTCCGATTTTGGACACTCAAACGGTTTCTCCGTCATGCTGACATCGAGGCATGGTGGATATGGCCTAAAAGTTGACGTTAGACCACGTTCATGAATTCTACCAAAAATATATTTTTCAGATTTTGGACACTCAAACGGTGTCTCCCGTCATGCTGAAATCGAGGCATGGTGGATATGGCCTAAAAGTTGACGTTAGACCACGTTCATGAATTCTACCAAAAATATATTTTTCAGATTTTGGACACTCAAACGGTGTCCCCCGTCATGATGAAATCGAGGCATATGGCTTAAAAGTTTACGTTAGACCAAGTTCATGAAATCTACAAAAAATATTTTTTTTTTCGATTTTGGAAACTCGAACGGTCTCCCGTCATGCTGAAATCGAGGCATGGTGGATATGGCCTAAAAGTTGACATTAAACCACATTCATGAAATCTACAAAAAATATTTTTTTTTCCGATTTTGGACACTCAAACGGTTTCTCCGTCATGCTGACATCGAGGCATGGTGGATATGGCCTAAAAGTTGACGTTAGACCACGTTCATGAATTCTACCAAAAATATATTTTTCAGATTTTGGACACTCAAACGGTGTCCCCCGTCATGATGAAATCGAGGCATGGTGGATATGGCCTAAAAGTTGACGTTAAACCACGTTCATGAAATCTACAAAAAATATTTTTTTTTCAGATTTTGGACACTCGAACGGTCTCCCGTCATGCTGAAATCGAGGCATGGTGGATACGGCCTAAAAGTTGACATTAAACCACGTTCATGAAATCTACAAAAAATATTTTTTTTTACGATTTTGGACACTCAAACGGTGTCTCCCGTCATGCTGAAATCGAGGCATGGTGGATATGGCCTAAAAGTTGACGTTAAACCACGTTCATGAAATCTACAAAAAATTAAAAAAAATCCGATTTTGGACACTAAAACGGTGTCTCCCGTCATGCTGAAATCGAGGCATGGTGGATATGGCCAAAAAGTTGACGTTAGACCACGTTCATGAAATCTACAAAAAATATTTTTTTTTCCGATTTTGGACACTCGAACGGTCTCCCGTCATGCTGAAATCGAGACATGGTGGATATGGCCAAAAAGTTGACGTTAGACCACGTTCATGAAATCTACAAAAAATATTTTTTTTTCCGATTTTGGACACTAAAACGGTGTCTCCCGTCATGCTGAAATCGAGGCATGGTGGATACGGCCAAAAAGTTGACGTTAGACCACGTTCATGAAATCTACAAAAAATATTTTTTTTTCCGATTTTGGACACTCGAACGGTCTCCCGTCATGCTGAAATCGAGACATGGTGGATATGGCCAAAAAGTTGACGTTAGACCACGTTCATGAAATATACAAAAAATATTTTTTTTCCCGTTTTTGGACACTCGAACGGTCTCCCGTCATGCTGAAATCGAGGCATGGTGGATATGGCCTAAAAGTTTACATTAAACCACGTTCATTAAATCTACAAAAAATATTTTTTTTTACGATTTTGGACACTCAAACGGTGTCTCCAGTCATGCTGAAATCGAGGCATGGTGGATATGGCCTAAAAGTTGACGTTAGACCACGTTCATGAATTCTACCAAAAATATATTTTTCAGATTTTGGACACTCAAACGGTGTCTCCCGTCATGCTGAAATCGAGGCATGGTGGATATGGCCTAAAAGTTGACGTTAGACCACGTTCATGAATTCTACCAAAAATATATTTTTCAGATTTTGGACACTCAAACGGTGTCTCCCGTCATGCTGAAATCGAGGCATGGTGGATATGGCCTAAAAGTTGACGTTAAACAACGTTCATGAAATCTACAAAAAATATTTTTTTTTCCGATTTTGGACACTAAAACGGTGTCTCCCGTCATGCTGAAATCGAGGCATGGTGGATATGGCCAAAAAGTTGACGTTAGACCACGTTCATGAAATCTACAAAAAATAAAAAAAATTCCGATTTTGGACACTCGAACGGTCTCCCGTCATGCTGAAATCGAGGCATGGTGGATATGGCCAAAAAGTTGACGTTAGACCACGTTCATGAAATCTACAAAAAATATTTTTTTTTCCGATTTTGGACACTCGAACGGTCTCCCTTCATGCTGAAATCGAGGCATGGTGGATATGGCCTAAAAGTTGACGTTAAACCACGTTCATGAAATCTACAAAAAATATATTTTTCAGATTTTGGACACTCAAACGGTGTCTCCCGTCATGCTGAAATCGAGGCATGGTGGATATGGCCTAAAAGTTGACGTTAAACCACGTTCATGAATTCTACCAAAAATATTTTTTTCAGATTTTGGACACTCAAACGGTGTCTCCCGTCATGCTGAAATCGAGGCATGGTGGATATGGCCTAAAAGCTGACGTTAAACCACGTTCATGAAATCTACAAAAAATATATTTTTTTCCGATTTTGGACACTAAAACGGTTTCTCCCGTCATGCTGAAATCGAGGCATGGTGGATATGGCCTAAAAGTTGACATTAAACCACGTTCATGAAATCTACAAAAAATATTTTTTTTTCCGATTTTGGACACTCGAACGGTCTCCCATCATGCTGAAATAGAGGCATGGTGGATATGGCCTAAAAGTTGACGTTAAACCACGTTCATGAAATCTACAAAAAATATATTTTTCAGATTTTGGACACTCAAACGGTGTCTCCCGTCATGCTGAAATCGAGGCATGGTGGATATGGCCTAAAAGTTGACGTTAAACCACGTTCATGAAATCTACAAAAAATATATTTTTCAGTTTTTGGACACTCAAACGGTGTCTCCCGTCATGCTGAAATCGAGGCATGGTGGATATGGCCTAAAAGTTGACATTAAACCACGTTCATGAAATCTACAAAAAATATTTTTTTTTCCGATTTTGGAAACTAAAACGGTGTCTCCCGTCATGCTGAAATCGAGGCATGGTGGATATGGCCAAAAAGTTGACGTTAGACCACGTTCATGAAATCTACAAAAAAATTTTTTTTTTCCGATTTTGGACACTAAAACGGTGTCTCCCGTCATGCTGAAATCGAGGCATGGTGGATATGGCCAAAAAGTTGACGTTAGACCAAGTTCATGAAATCTACAAAAAAAAAAAAAAATTCCGATTTTGGACACTCGAACGGTCTCCCGTCATGCTGAAATCGAGGCATGGTGGATATGGCCTAAAAGTTGACATTAAACCACGTTCATGAAATCTACAAAAAATATTTTTTTTTCCGATTTTGGACACTCGAACGGTCTCCCATCATGCTGAAATCGAGGCATGGTGGATATGGCCTAAAAGTTGACGTTAAACCACGTTCATGAAATCTACAAAAAATATATTTTTCAGATTTTGGACACTCAAACGGTGTCTCCCGTCATGCTGAAATCGAGGCATGGTGGATATGGCCTAAAAGTTGACGTTAAACCACGTTCATGAAATCTACAAAAAATATATTTTTCAGATTTTGGACACTCAAACGGTGTCTCCCGTCATGCTGAAATCGAGGCATGGTGGATATGGCCTAAAAGTTGACGTTAAACCACGTTCATGAAATCTACAAAAAATATTTTTTTTTCCGATTTTGGAAACTAAAACGGTGTCTCCCGTCATGCTGAAATCGAGGCATGGTGGATATGGCCAAAAAGTTGAAGTTAGACCACGTTCATGAAATCTAAAAAAAATATGTTTTTTTCCGATTTTGGACACTAAAACGGTGTCTCCCGTCATGCTGAAATCGAGGCATGGTGGATATGTCCAAAAACTTGACGTTAGACCAAGTTCATGAAATCTACAAAAAATATTTTTTTTTTCGATTTTGGACACTCGAACGGTCTCCCGTCATGCTGAAATCGAGGCATGGTGGATATGGCCTAAAAGTTGACGTTAAACCACGTTCATGAAATCTACAAAAAATATTTTTTTTTCCGATTTTGGACACTCAAATTGTGTCTCCCGTCATTCTGAAATCGAGGCATATGGCTTAAAAGTTGACGTTAGACCAAGTTCATGAAATCTACAAAAAATATTTTTTTTTCCGATTTCGGACACTAAAACGGTGTCTCCCGTCATGCTGAAATCGAGGCATGGTGGATATGGCCTAAAAGTTGACATTAAACCACGTTCATGAAATCTACAAAAAATATTTTTTTTTACGATTTTGGACACTCAAACGGTGTCTCCCGTCATGCTGAAATCGAGGCATGGTGGATATGGCCTAAAAGTTGACGTTAGACCAGGTTCATGAATTCTACCAAAAATATATTTTTCAGATTTTGGACACTCAAACGGTGTCCCCCATCATGATGAAATCGAGGCATGGTGGATATGGCCTAAAAGTTGACGTTAAACCACGTTCATGAAATCTACAAAAAATATTTTTTTTTCCGATTTTGGACACTCAAACGGTGTCTCCCGTCATGCTGAAATCGAGGCATGGTGGATATGGCCTAAAAGTTGACGTTAAACCACGTTCATGAAATCTACAAAAAATATTTTTTTTTCCGATTTTGGACACTAAAACGGTGTCTCCCGTCATGCTGAAATCGAGGCATGGTGGATATGGCCTAAAAGTTGACGTTAAACCACGTTCATGAAATCTACAAAAAATATATTTTTTTCCGATTTTGGACACTCAAATTGTGTCTCCCGTCATTCTGAAATCGAGGCATATGGCTTAAAAGTTGACGTTAGACCAAGTTCATGAAATCTACAAAAAATATTTTTTTTTCCGATTTCGGACACTAAAACGGTGTCTCCCGTCATAATGAAATCGAGGCATGGTGGATATGGCCTAAAAGTTGACGTTAAACCACGTTCATGAAATCTACAAAAAATATATTTTTCAGATTTTGGACACTCAAACGGTGTCTCCCGTCATGCTGAAATCGAGGCATGGTGGATATGGCCTAAAAGTTGACGTTAAACCACGTTCATGAAATCTACAAAAAATGTATTTTTCAGTTTTTGGACACTCAAACGGTGTCTCCCGTCATGCTGAAATCGAGGCATGGTGGATATGGCCTAAAAGTTGACATTAAACCACGTTCATGAAATCTACAAAAAATATTTTTTTTTCCGATTTTTGAAACTAAAACGGTGTCTCCCGTCATGCTGAAATCGAGGCATGGTGGATATGGCCAAAAAGTTGACGTTAGACCACGTTCATGAAATCTACAAAAAATATTTTTTTTCCGATTTTGGACACTAAAACGGTGTCTCCCGTCATGCTGAAATCGAGGCATGGTGGATATGGCCAAAAAGTTGACGTTAGACCAAGTTCATGAAATCTACAAAAAAAATTTTTTTTTACGATTTTGGACACTCGAACGGTCTCCCGTCATGCTGAAATCGAGGCATGGTGGATATGGCCTAAAAGTTGACATTAAACCACGTTCATGAAATCTACAAAAAATATTTTCTTTTCCGATTTTGGACACTCGAACGGTCTCCCATCATGCTGAAATCGAGGCATGGTGGATATGGCCTAAAAGTTGACGTTAAACCACGTTCATGAAATCTACAAAAAATATTTTTTTTTCCGATTTTGGACACTAAAACGGTGTCTCCCGTCATGCTGAAATCGAGGCATGGTGGATATGGCCTAAAAGTTGACGTTAAACCACGTTCATGAAATCTACAAAAATTATTTTTTTTTCCGATTTTGGACACTCAAATTGTGTCTCCCGTCATTCTGAAATCGAGGCATATGGCTTAAAAGTTGACGTTAGACCAAGTTCATGAAATCTACAAAAAATATTTTTTTTTCCGATTTCGGACACTAAAACGGTGTCTCCCGTCATAATGAAATCGAGGCATGGTGGATATGGCCTAAAAGTTGACATTAAACCACGTTCATGAAATCTACAAAAAATATATTTTTTTACGATTTTGGACACTCAAACGGTGTCTCCCGTCATGCTGAAATCGAGGCATGGTGGATATGGCCTAAAAGTTGACGTTAGACCACGTTCATGAATTCTACCAAAAATATATTTTTCAGATTTTGGACACTCAAACGGTGTCCCCCATCATGATGAAATCGAGGCATGGTGGATATGGCCTAAAAGTTGACGTTAAACCACGTTCATGAAATCTACAAAAAATATATTTTTTTCCGATTTTGGACACTAAAACGGTGTCTCCCGTCATGCTGAAATAGAGGCATGGTGGATATGGCCAAAAAGTTGACGTTAGACCACGTTCATGAAATCTACAAAAAATAAAAAAGTTTTCGATTTTGGACACTCGAACGGTCTCCCGTCATGCTGAAATCGAGGCATGGTGGATATGGCCTAAAAGTTGACATTAAACCACGTTCATGAAATCTACAAAAAATATTTTATTTTACGATTTTGGACACTCAAACGGTGTCTCCCGTCATGCTGAAATCGAGGCATGGTGGATATGGCCTAAAAGTTGACGTTAGACCACGTTCATGAATTCTACCAAAAATATATTTTTCAGATTTTGGACATTCAAACGGTGTCTCCCGTCATGATGAAATCGAGGCATGGTGGATATGGCCTAAAAGTTGACGTTAAACCACGTTCATGAAATCTACAAAACTATTTTTTTTTTACAATTTTGGACACTCAAATGGTGTCTCCCGTCATGCTGAAATCAAGGCATGGTGGATATGGCCTAAAAGTTGACGTTAGACCACGTTCATGAATTCTACCAAAAATATATTTTTCAGATTTTGGACACTCAAACGGTGTCTCCCGTCATGATGAAATCGAGGCAGGGTGGATATGGCCTAAAAGTTGACGTTAAACCACGTTCATGAATTCTACCAAAAATATATTTTTCTCCGATTTTGGACACTAAAACGGTGTCTCCCGTCATGCTGAAATCGAGGCATGGTGGATATGGCCTAAAAGTTGACGTTAAACCACGTTCATGAAATCTACAAAAAATATTTTTTTTTCCGATTTTGGACACTCAAATTGTGTCTCCCGTCATTCTGAAATCGAGGCATATGGCTTAAAAGTTGACGTTAGACCAAGTTCATGAAATCTACAAAAAAAAAAAATTTTTTCGATTTCGGACACTAAAACGGTGTCTCCCGTCATAATGAAATCGAGGCATGGTGGATATGGCCTAAAAGTTGACATTAAACCACGTTCATGAAATCTACAAAAAATATTTTTTTTTACGATTTTGGACACTCAAACGGTGTCTCCCGTCATGCTGAAATCGAGGCATGGTGGATATGGCCTAAAAGTTGACGTTAGACCACGTTCATGAATTCTACCAAAAATATATTTTTCAGATTTTGGACACTCAAACGGTGTCCCCCATCATGATGAAATCGAGGCATGGTGGATATGGCCTAAAAGTTGACGTTAAACCACGTTCATGAAATCTACAAAAAATATTTTTTTTTCCGATTTTGGACACTAAAACGGTGTCTCCCGTCATGCTGAAATAGAGGCATGGTGGATATGGCCAAAAAGTTGACGTTAGACCACGTTCATGAAATCTACAAAAAATAAAAAAGTTTTCGATTTTGGACACTCGAACGGTCTCCCGTCATGCTGAAATCGAGGCATGGTGGATATGGCCTAAAAGTTGACATTAAACCACGTTCATGAAATCTACAAAAAATATTTTTTTTTACGATTTTGGACACTCAAACGGTGTCTCCCGTCATGCTGAAATCGAGGCATGGTGGATATGGCCTAAAAGTTGACGTTAGACCACGTTCATGAATTCTACCAAAAATATATTTTTCAGATTTTGGACATTCAAACGGTGACTCCCGTCATGATGAAATCGAGGCATGGTGGATATGGCCTAAAAGTTGACGTTAAACCACGTTCATGAAATCTACAAAAAATATTTTTTTTTCCGATTTTGGAAACTAAAACGGTGTCTCCCGTCATGCTGAAATCGAGGCATGGTGGATATGGCCAAAAAGTTGAAGTTAGACCACGTTCATGAAATCTACAAAAAATATGTTTTTTTCCGATTTTGGACACTAAAACGGTGTCTCCCGTCATGCTGAAATCGAGGCATGGTGGATATGTCCAAAAACTTGACGTTAGACCAAGTTCATGAAATCTACAAAAAATATTTTTTTTTTCGATTTTGGACACTCGAACGGTCTCCCGTCATGCTGAAATCGAGGCATGGTGGATATGGCCTAAAAGTTGACGTTAGACCACGTTCATGAAATCTACAAAAAATATATTTTTCAGATTTTGGACACTCAAACGGTGTCTCCCGTCATGCTGAAATCGAGGCATGGTGGATATGGCCTAAAAGTTGACGTTAAACCACGTTCATGAAATCTACAAAAAATATTTTTTTTTCCGATTTTGGACACTAAAACGGTGTCTCCCGTCATGCTGAAATCGAGGCATGGTGGATATGGCCTAAAAGTTGACGTTAAACCACGTTCATGAAATCTACAAAAAATATTTTTTTTTCCGATTTTGGACACTCAAATTGTGTCTCCCGTCATTCTGAAATCGAGGCATATGGCTTAAAAGTTGACGTTAGACCAAGTTCATGAAATCTACAAAAAATATTTTTTTTTCCGATTTCGGACACTAAAACGGTGTCTCCCGTCATGCTGAAATCGAGGCATGGTGGATATGGCCTAAAAGTTGACATTAAACCACGTTCATGAAATCTACAAAAAATATTTTTTTTTACGATTTTGGACACTCAAACGGTGTCTCCCGTCATGCTGAAATCGAGGCATGGTGGATATGGCCTAAAAGTTGACGTTAGACCACGTTCATGAATTCTACCAAAAATATATTTTTCAGATTTTGGACACTCAAACGGTGTCCCCCATCATGATGAAATCGAGGCATGGTGGATATGGCCTAAAAGTTGACGTTAAACCACGTTCATGAAATCTACAAAAAATATTTTTTTTTCCGATTTTGGACACTCAAACGGTGTCTCCCGTCATGCTGAAATCGAGGCATGGTGGATATGGCCTAAAAGTTGACGTTAAACCACGTTCATGAAATCTACAAAAAATATTTTTTTTTCCGATTTTGGACACTAAAACGGTGTCTCCCGTCATGCTGAAATCGAGGCATGGTGGATATGGCCTAAAAGTTGACGTTAAACCACGTTCATGAAATCTACAAAAAATATTTTTTTTTACGATTTTGGACACTCAAATTGTGTCTCCCGTCATTCTGAAATCGAGGCATATGGCTTAAAAGTTGACGTTAGACCAAGTTCATGAAATCTACAAAAAATATTTTTTTTTCCGATTTCGGACACTAAAACGGTGTCTCCCGTCATAATGAAATCGAGGCATGGTGGATATGGCCTAAAAGTTGACATTAAACCACGTTCATGAAATCTACAAAAAATATTTTTTTTTACGATTTTGGACACTCAAACGGTGTCTCCCGTCATGCTGAAATCGAGGCATGGTGGATATGGCCTAAAAGTTGACGTTAGACCACGTTCATGAATTCTACCAAAAATATATTTTTCAGATTTTGGACACTCAAACGGTGTCCCCCATCATGATGAAATCGCGGCATGGTGGATATGGCCTAAAAGTTGACGTTAAACCACGTTCATGAAATCTACAAAAAATATTTTTTTTTCCGATTTTGGACACTAAAACGGTGTCTCCCGTCATGCTGAAATAGAGGCATGGTGGATATGGCCAAAAAGTTGACGTTAGACCACGTTCATGAAATCTACAAAAAATAAAAAAGTTTTCGATTTTGGACACTCGAACGGTCTCCCGTCATGCTGAAATCGAGGCATGGTGGATATGGCCTAAAAGTTGACATTAAACCACGTTCATGAAATCTACAAAAAATATTTTATTTTACGATTTTGGACACTCAAACGGTGTCTCCCGTCATGCTGAAATCGAGGCATGGTGGATATGGCCTAAAAGTTGACGTTAGACCACGTTCATGAATTCTACCAAAAATATATTTTTCAGATTTTGGACATTCAAACGGTGTCTCCCGTCATGATGAAATCGAGGCATGGTGGATATGGCCTAAAAGTTGACGTTAAACCACGTTCATGAAATCTACAAAACTATTTTTTTTTACGATTTTGGACACTCAAATGGTGTCTCCCGTCATGCTGAAATCGAGGCATGGTGGATATGGCCTAAAAGTTGACGTTAGACCACGTTCATGAATTCTACCAAAAATATATTTTTCAGATTTTGGACACTCAAACGGTGTCTCCCGTCATGATGAAATCGAGGCAGGGTGGATATGGCCTAAAAGTTGACGTTAAACCACGTTCATGAATTCTACCAAAAATATATTTTTCTCCGATTTTGGACACTAAAACGGTGTCTCCCGTCATGCTGAAATCGAGGCATGGTGGATATGGCCTAAAAGTTGACGTTAAACCACGTTCATGAAATCTACAAAAAATATTTTTTTTTCCGATTTTGGACACTCAAATTGTGTCTCCCGTCATGCTGAAATCGAGGCATGGTGGATATGGCCTAAAAGTTGACGTTAGACCACGTTCATGAATTCTACCAAAAATATATTTTTCAGATTTTGGACATTCAAACGGTGACTCCCGTCATGATGAAATCGAGGCATGGTGGATATGGCCTAAAAGTTGACATAAAACCACGTTCATGAAATCTACAAAAAATATTTTTTTTTACGATTTTGGACACTCAAACGGTGTCTCCCGTCATGCTGAAATCGAGGCATGGTGGATATGGCCTAAAAGTTGACGTTAGACCACGTTCATGAAATCTACAAAAAATATTTTTTTTTCAGATTTTGGACACTCAAACGGTTTCTCCTGTCATGCTGACATCGAGGCATGGTGGATATGGCCTAAAAGTTGACGTTAGACCACGTTCATGAATTCTACCAAAAATATATTTTTCAGATTTTGGACACTCAAACGGTGTCCCCCATCATGATGAAATCGAGGCATGGTGGATATGGCCTAAAAGTTGACGTTAAACCACGTTCATGAAATCTACAAAACTATTTTTTTTTACGATTTTGGACACTCAAATGGTGTCTCCCGTCATGCTGAAATCGAGGCATGGTGGATATGGCCTAAAAGTTGACGTTAGACCACGTTCATGAATTCTACCAAAAATATATTTTTCAGATTTTGGACACTCAAACTGTGTCTCCCGTCATGATGAAATCGAGGCAGGGTGGATATGGCCTAAAAGTTGACGTTAAACCACGTTCATGAAATCTACAAAAAAAAAAAAAAAAAAAGATTTTTGACACTCAAACGGTGTCTCCCGTCATGCTGAAATCGAGGCATGGTGGATATGGCCTAAAAGTTGACGTTAAACCACGTTCATGAAATCTACAAAAAAAAAAAAAAAAAATGATTTTTGACACTCAAACGGTGTCTCCCGTCATGCTGAAATCGAGGCATGGTGGATATGGCTTAAAAGTTGACGTTAGACCACGTTCATGAAATCTACAAAAATATATTTTTCAGATTTTGGACACTCAAACGGTGTCTCCCGTCATGCTGAAATCGAGGCATGGTGGATATGGCCAAAAAGTTGACGTTAGACCGCGTTCATGAAATCTACAAAAAATATTTTTTTTTCCGATTTTGGACACTCGAACGGTCTCCCGTCATGCTGAAATCGAGGCATGGTGGATATGGCCTAAAAGTTGACGTTAAACCACGTTCATGAAATCTACAAAAAATATATTTTTCAGATTTTGGACACTCAAACGGTGTCTCCCGTCATGCTGAAATCGAGGCATGGTGGATATGGCCTAAAAGTTGACGTTAAACCACGTTCATGAAATCTACAAAAAATATTTTTTTTTCCGATTTTGGAAACTAAAACGGTGTCTCCCGTCATGCTGAAATCGAGGCATGGTGGATATGGCCAAAAAGTTGACGTTAGACCACGTTCATGAAATCTACAAAAAATATTTTTTTTTTCGATTTTGGACACTCAAATTGTGTCTCCCGTCATGCTGAAATCGAGGCATGGTGGATATGGCCTAAAAGTTGACGTTAAACCACGTTCATGAAATCTACAAAAAATATTTTTTTTTTCGATTTTGGACACTCAAATTGTGCCTCCCGTCATGCTGAAATCGAGGCATATGGCTTAAAAGTTGACGTTAGACCACGTTCATGAAATCTACAAAAAATATATTTTTCAGATTTTGGACACTCAAACGGTTTCTCCTGTCATGCTGACATCGAGGCATGGTGGATATGGCCTAAAAGTTGACGTTAGACCACGTTCATGAATTCTACCAAAAATATATTTTTCAGATTTTGGACACTCAAACGGTGTCCCCCATCATGATGAAATCGAGGCATGGTGGATATGGCCTAAAAGTTGACGTTAAACCACGTTCATGAAATCTACAAAACTATTTTTTTTTACGATTTTGGACACTCAAATGGTGTCTCCCGTCATGCTGAAATCGAGGCATGGTGGATATGGCCTAAAAGTTGACGTTAGACCACGTTCATGAATTCTACCAAAAATATATTTTTCAGATTTTGGACACTCAAACTGTGTCTCCCGTCATGATGAAATCGAGGCAGGGTGGATATGGCCTAAAAGTTGACGTTAAACCACGTTCATGAAATCTACAAAAAAAAAAAAAAAAAAAGATTTTTGACACTCAAACGGTGTCTCCCGTCATGCTGAAATCGAGGCATGGTGGATATGGCCTAAAAGTTGACGTTAAACCACGTTCATGAAATCTACAAAAAAAAAAAAAAAAAAAGATTTTTGACACTCAAACGGTGTCTCCCGTCATGCTGAAATCGAGGCATGGTGGATATGGCTTAAAAGTTGACGTTAGACCACGTTCATGAAATCTACAAAAATATATTTTTCAGATTTTGGACACTCAAACGGTGTCTCCCGTCATGCTGAAATCGAGGCATGGTGGATATGGCCAAAAAGTTGACGTTAGACCGCGTTCATGAAATCTACAAAAAATATTTTTTTTTCCGATTTTGGACACTCGAACGGTCTCCCGTCATGCTGAAATCGAGGCATGGTGGATATGGCCTAAAAGTTGACGTTAAACCACGTTCATGAAATCTACAAAAAATATATTTTTCAGATTTTGGACACTCAAACGGTGTCTCCCGTCATGCTGAAATCGAGGCATGGTGGATATGGCCTAAAAGTTGACGTTAAACCACGTTCATGAAATCTACAAAAAATATTTTTTTTTCCGATTTTGGAAACTAAAACGGTGTCTCCCGTCATGCTGAAATCGAGGCATGGTGGATATGGCCAAAAAGTTGACGTTAGACCACGTTCATGAAATCTACAAAAAATATTTTTTTTCTTCGATTTTGGACACTAAAACGGTCTCTCCCGTCATGCTGAAATCGAGGCATGGTGGATATGGCCTAAAAGTTGACGTTAAACCACGTTCATGAAATCTACAAAAAATATTTTTTTTTTCGATTTTGGACACTCAAATTGTGTCTCCCGTCATGCTGAAATCGAGGCATGGTGGATATGGCCTAAAAGTTGACGTTAAACCACGTTCATGAAATCTACAAAAAATATTTTTTTTTTCGATTTTGGACACTCAAATTGTGCCTCCCGTCATGCTGAAATCGAGGCATATGGCTTAAAAGTTGACGTTAGACCACGTTCATGAAATCTACAAAAAATATATTTTTCAGATTTTGGACACTCAAACGGTGTCTCCCGTCATGATGAAATCGAGGCATGGTGGATATGGCCAAAAAGTTGACGTTAGACCACGTTCATGAAATCTACAAAAAATATTTTTTTTACCGATTTTGGACACTCGAACGGTCTCCCGTCATGCTGAAATCGAGGCATGGTGGATATGGCCTAAAAGTTGACGTTAGACCACGTTCATGAATTCTACCAAAAATATATTTTTCAGATTTTGGACACTCAAACGGTGTCCCCCGTCATGATGAAATCGAGGCATGGTGGAAATGGCCTAAAAGTTGACGTTAAACCACGTTCATGAAATCTACAAAAAATATTTTTTTTTCAGATTTTGGACACTCAAACGGTGTCTCCCGTCATGCTGAAATCGAGGCATATGGCTTAAAAGTTGACGTTAGACCACGTTCATGAAATCTACAAAAAATATATTTTTCAGATTTTGGACACTCAAACGGTGTCTCCCGTCATGATGAAATCGAGGCATGGTGGATATGGCCTAAAAGTTGACGTTAAACCACGTTCATGAAATCTACAAAAAATATTTTTTTTTCCGATTTTGGACACTAAAACGGTGTCTCCCGTCATGCTGAAATCGAGGCATGGTGGATATGGCCAAAAAGTTGACGTTAGACCACGTTCATGAAATCTACAAAAAATATATTTTTTTCCGATTTTGGACACTAAAACGGTGTCTCCCGTCATGCTGAAATCGAGACATGGTGGATATGGCCAAAAAGTTGACGTTAGACCACGTTCATGAAATCTACAAAAAAATTTTTTTTACCGATTTTGGACACTCGAACGGTGTCCCCCGTCATGATGAAATCGAGGCATGGTGGAAATGGCCTAAAAGTTGACGTTAAACCACGTTCATGAAATCTACAAAAAATATTTTTTTTTCAGATTTTGGACACTCAAACGGTGTCTCCCGTCATGCTGAAATCGAGGCATATGGCTTAAAAGTTGACGTTAGACCACGTTCATGAAATCTACAAAAAATATATTTTTCAGATTTTGGACACTCAAACGGTGTCTCCCGTCATGATGAAATCGAGGCATGGTGGATATGGCCTAAAAGTTGACGTTAAACCACGTTCATGAAATCTACAAAAAATATTTTTTTTTCCGATTTTGGACACTAAAACGGTGTCTCCCGTCATGCTGAAATCGAGGCATGGTGGATATGGCCAAAAAGTTGACGTTAGACCACGTTCATGAAATCTACAAAAAATATATTTTTTTCCGATTTTGGACACTAAAACGGTGTCTCCCGTCATGCTGAAATCGAGGCATGGTGGATATGGCCAAAAAGTTGACGTTAGACCACGTTCATGAAATCTACAAAAAATATTTTTTTTACCGATTTTGGACACTCGAACGGTCTCCCGTCATGCTGAAATCGAGACATGGTGGATATGGCCAAAAAGTTGACGTTAAACCACGTTCATGAAATCTACAAAAAATATTTTTTTTTCCGATTTTGGACACTAAAACGGTGTCTCCCGTCATGCTGAAATCGAGGCATGGTGGATATGGCCAAAAAGTTGACGTTAGACCACGTTCATGAAATCTACAAAAAATATATTTTTTTCCGATTTTGGACACTAAAACGGTGTCTCCCGTCATGCTGAAATCGAGACATGGTGGATATGGCCAAAAAGTTGACGTTAGACCACGTTCATGAAATCTACAAAAAAATTTTTTTTACCGATTTTGGACACTCGAACGGTGTCCCCCGTCATGATGAAATCGAGGCATGGTGGAAATGGCCTAAAAGTTGACGTTAAACCACGTTCATGAAATCTACAAAAAATATTTTTTTTTCAGATTTTGGACACTCAAACGGTGTCTCCCGTCATGCTGAAATCGAGGCATATGGCTTAAAAGTTGACGTTAGACCACGTTCATGAAATCTACAAAAAATATATTTTTCAGATTTTGGACACTCAAACGGTGTCTCCCGTCATGATGAAATCGAGGCATGGTGGATATGGCCTAAAAGTTGACGTTAAACCACGTTCATGAAATCTACAAAAAATATTTTTTTTTCCGATTTTGGACACTAAAACGGTGTCTCCCGTCATGCTGAAATCGAGGCATGGTGGATATGGCCAAAAAGTTGACGTTAGACCACGTTCATGAAATCTACAAAAAATATATTTTTTTCCGATTTTGGACACTAAAACGGTGTCTCCCGTCATGCTGAAATCGAGGCATGGTGGATATGGCCAAAAAGTTGACGTTAGACCACGTTCATGAAATCTACAAAAAATATTTTTTTTACCGATTTTGGACACTCGAACGGTCTCCCGTCATGCTGAAATCGAGACATGGTGGATATGGCCAAAAAGTTGACGTTAGACCACGTTCATGAAATCTACAAAAAAATTTTTTTTACCGATTTTGGACACTCGAACGGTGTCCCCCGTCATGATGAAATCGAGGCATGGTGGAAATGGCCTAAAAGTTGACGTTAAACCACGTTCATGAAATCTACAAAAAATATTTTTTTTTCAGATTTTGGACACTCAAACGGTGTCTCCCGTCATGCTGAAATCGAGGCATATGGCTTAAAAGTTGACGTTAGACCACGTTCATGAAATCTACAAAAAATATATTTTTCAGATTTTGGACACTCAAACGGTGTCTCCCGTCATGATGAAATCGAGGCATGGTGGATATGGCCTAAAAGTTGACGTTAAACCACGTTCATGAAATCTACAAAAAATATTTTTTTTTCCGATTTTGGACACTAAAACGGTGTCTCCCGTCATGCTGAAATCGAGGCATGGTGGATATGGCCAAAAAGTTGACGTTAGACCACGTTCATGAAATCTACAAAAAATATATTTTTTTCCGATTTTGGACACTAAAACGGTGTCTCCCGTCATGCTGAAATCGAGGCATGGTGGATATGGCCAAAAAGTTGACGTTAGACCACGTTCATGAAATCTACAAAAAATATTTTTTTTACCGATTTTGGACACTCGAACGGTCTCCCGTCATGCTGAAATCGAGGCATGGTGGATATGGCCAAAAAGTTGACGTTAGACCACGTTCATGAAATCTACAAAAAATATTTTTTTTACCGATTTTGGACACTCGAACGGTCTCCCGTCATGCTGAAATCGAGGCATGGTGGATATGGCCTAAAAGTTGACATTAAACCACGTTCATGAAATCTACAAAAAATATTTTTTTTTTCGATTTTGGACACTCGAACGGTCTCCCGTCATGCTGAAATCGAGGCATGGTGGATATGGCCTAAAAGTTGACGTTAGACCACGTTCATGAATTCTACCAAAAATATATTTTTCAGATTTTGGACACTCAAATGGTGTCTCCCGTCATGATGAAATCGAGGCATGGTGGATATGGCCTAAAAGTTGACGTTAAATCACGTTCATGAATTCTACCAAAAATATATTTTTCTCCGATTTTGGACACTAAAACGGTGTCTCCCGTCATGCTGAAATCGAGGCATGGTGGATATGGCCAAAAAGTTGACGTTAGACCACGTTCATGAAATCTACAAAAAAAAAAAAAAAAAACGATTTTGGACACTCGAACGGTCTCCCGTCATGCTGAAATCGAGGCATGGTATATATGGCCTAAAAGTTGACATTAAACCACGTTCATGAAATCTACAAAAAATAATTTTTTTTCAGATTTTGGACACTCGAACGGTCTCCCGTCATGCTGAAATCGAGGCATGGTGGATATGGCCTAAAAGTTGACATTAAACCACGTTCATGAAATCTACAAAAAATATTTTTTTTTACGATTTTGGACACTCAAACGGTGTCTCCCGTCATGCTGAAATCGAGGCATGGTGGATATGGCCTAAAAGTTGACGTTAAACCACGTTCATGAAATCTACAAAAAATATTTTTTTTTCCGATTTTGGACACTAAAACGGTGTCTCCCGTCATGCTGAAATCGAGGCATGGTGGATATGGCCAAAAAGTTGACGTTTGACCACGTTCATGAAATCTACAAAAAATATTTTTTTTTCCGATTTTGGACACTCGAACGGTCTCCCGTCATGCTGAAATCGAGACATGGTGGATATGGCCAAAATGTTGACGTTAGACCACGTTCATGAAATCTACAAAAAATATTTTTTTTTCCGATTTTGGACACTAAAACGGTGTCTCCCGTCATGCTGAAATCGAGGCATGGTGGATACGGCCAAAAAGTTGACGTTAGACCACGTTCATGAAATCTACAAAAAATATTTTTTTTTCCGATTTTGGACACTCGAACGGTCTCCCGTCATGCTGAAATCGAGACATGGTGGATATGGCCAAAAAGTTGACGTTAGACCACGTTCATGAAATATACAAAAAATATTTTTTTTCCCGTTTTTGGACACTCGAACGGTCTCCCGTCATGCTGAAATCGAGGCATGGTGGATATGGCCTAAAAGTTTACATTAAACCACGTTCATTAAATCTACAAAAAATATTTTTTTTTAAGATTTTGGACACTCAAACGGTGTCTCCAGTCATGCTGAAATCGAGGCATGGTGGATATGGCCTAAAAGTTGACGTTAGACCACGTTCATGAATTCTACCAAAAATATATTTTTCAGATTTTGGACACTCAAACGGTGTCTCCCGTCATGCTGAAATCGAGGCATGGTGGATATGGCCTAAAAGTTGACGTTAGACCACGTTCATGAATTCTACCAAAAATATATTTTTCCGATTTTGGACACTCAAACGGTGTCTCCCGTCATGCTGAAATCGAGGCATGGTGGATATGGCCTAAAAGTTGACGTTAAACAACGTTCATGAAATCTACAAAAAATATTTTTTTTTCCGATTTTGGACACTAAAACGGTGTCTCCCGTCATGCTGAAATCGAGGCATGGTGGATATGGCCAAAAAGTTGACGTTAGACCACGTTCATGAAATCTACAAAAAATATTTTTTTTTCCGATTTTGGACACTCGAACGGTCTCCCTTCATGCTGAAATCGAGGCATGGTGGATATGGCCTAAAAGTTGACGTTAAACCACGTTCATGAAATCTACAAAAAATATATTTTTCAGATTTTGGACACTCAAACGGTGTCTCCCGTCATGCTGAAATCGAGGCATGGTGGATATGGCCTAAAAGTTGACGTTAAACCACGTTCATGAATTCTACCAAAAATATTTTTTTCAGATTTTGGACACTCAAACGGTGTCTCCCGTCATGCTGAAATCGAGGCATGGTGGATATGGCCTAAAAGCTGACGTTAAACCACGTTCATGAAATCTACAAAAAATATATTTTTTTCCGATTTTGGACACTAAAACGGTTTCTCCCGTCATGCTGAAATCGAGGCATGGTGGATATGGCCTAAAAGTTGACATTAAACCACGTTCATGAAATCTACAAAAAATATTTTTTTTTCCGATTTTGGACACTCGAACGGTCTCCCATCATATTGAAATCGAGGCATGGTGGATATGGCCTAAAAGTTGACGTTAAACCACGTTCATGAAATCTACAAAAAATATATTTTTCAGATTTTGGACACTCAAACGGTGTCTCCCGTCATGCTGAAATCGAGGCATGGTGGATATGGCCTAAAAGTTGACGTTAAACCACGTTCATGAAATCTACAAAAAATATATTTTTCAGTTTTTGGACACTCAAACGGTGTCTCCCGTCATGCTGAAATCGAGGCATGGTGGATATGGCCTAAAAGTTGACATTAAACCACGTTCATGAAATCTACAAAAAATATTTTTTTTTCCGATTTTGGAAACTAAAACGGTGTCTCCCGTCATGCTGAAATCGAGGCATGGTGGATATGGCCAAAAAGTTGACGTTAGACCACGTTCATGAAATCTACAAAAAATATTTTTTTTTCCGATTTTGGACACTAAAACGGTGTCTCCCGTCATGCTGAAATCGAGGCATGGTGGATATGGCCTAAAAGTTGACATTAAACCACGTTCATGAAATCTACAAAAAATATTTTTTTTTCCGATTTTGGACACTCGAACGGTCTCCCATCATGCTGAAATCGAGGCATGGTGGATATGGCCTAAAAGTTGACGTTAAACCACGTTCATGAAATCTACAAAAAATATATTTTTCAGATTTTGGACACTCAAACGGTGTCTCCCGTCATGCTGAAATCGAGGCATGGTGGATATGGCCTAAAAGTTGACGTTAAACCACGTTCATGAAATCTACAAAAAATATTTTTTTTTCCGATTTTGGAAACTAAAACGGTGTCTCCCGTCATGCTGAAATCGAGGCATGGTGGATATGGCCAAAAAGTTGAAGTTAGACCACGTTCATGAAATCTACAAAAAATATGTTTTTTTCCGATTTTGGACACTAAAACGGTGTCTCCCGTCATGCTGAAATCGAGGCATGGTGGATATGTCCAAAAACTTGACGTTAGACCAAGTTCATGAAATCTACAAAAAATATTTTTTTTTTCGATTTTGGACACTCGAACGGTCTCCCGTCATGCTGAAATCGAGGCATGGTGGATATGGCCTAAAAGTTGACGTTAGACCACGTTCATGAAATCTACAAAAAATATATTTTTCAGATTTTGGACACTCAAACGGTGTCTCCCGTCATGCTGAAATCGAGGCATGGTGGATATGGCCTAAAAGTTGACGTTAAACCACGTTCATGAAATCTACAAAAAATATTTTTTTTTCCGATTTTGGACACTAAAACGGTGTCTCCCGTCATGCTGAAATCGAGGCATGGTGGATATGGCCTAAAAGTTGACGTTAAACCACGTTCATGAAATCTACAAAAAATATTTTTTTTTCCGATTTTGGACACTCAAATTGTGTCTCCCGTCATTCTGAAATCGAGGCATATGGCTTAAAAGTTGACGTTAGACCAAGTTCATGAAATCTACAAAAAATATTTTTTTTTCAGATTTTGGACACTAAAACGGTGTCTCCCGTCATGCTGAAATCGAGGCATGGTGGATATGGCCTAAAAGTTGACGTTAAACCACGTTCATGAAATCTACAAAAAATATTTTTTTTTCCGATTTTGGACACTCAAACGGTGTCTCCCGTCATGCTGAAATCGAGGCATGGTGGATATGGCCTAAAAGTTGACGTTAAACCACGTTCATGAAATCTACAAAAAATATTTTTTTTTCCGATTTTGGACACTAAAACGGTGTCTCCCGTCATGCTGAAATCGAGGCATGGTGGATATGGCCTAAAAGTTGACGTTAAACCACGTTCATGAAATCTACAAAAAATATTTTTTTTTCCGATTTTGGACACTCAAATTGTGTCTCCCGTCATTCTGAAATCGAGGCATATGGCTTAAAAGTTGACGTTAGACCAAGTTCATGAAATCTACAAAAAATATTTTTTTTTCCGATTTCGGACACTAAAACGGTGTCTCCCGTCATAATGAAATCGAGGCATGGTGGATATGGCCTAAAAGTTGACATTAAACCACGTTCATGAAATCTACAAAAAATATTTTTTTTTACGATTTTGGACACTCAAACGGTGTCTCCCGTCATGCTGAAATCGAGGCATGGTGGATATGGCCTAAAAGTTGACGTTAGACCACGTTCATGAATTCTACCAAAAATATATTTTTCAGATTTTGGACACTCAAACGGTGTCCCCCATCATGATGAAATCGAGGCATGGTGGATATGGCCTAAAAGTTGACGTTAAACCACGTTCATGAAATCTACAAAAAATATTTTTTTTTCCGATTTTGGACACTAAAACGGTGTCTCCCGTCATGCTGAAATAGAGGCATGGTGGATATGGCCAAAAAGTTGACGTTAGACCACGTTCATGAAATCTACAAAAAATAAAAAAGTTTTCGATTTTGGACACTCGAACGGTCTCCCGTCATGCTGAAATCGAGGCATGGTGGATATGGCCTAAAAGTTGACATTAAACCACGTTCATGAAATCTACAAAAAATATTTTTTTTTACGATTTTGGACACTCAAACGGTGTCTCCCGTCATGCTGAAATCGAGGCATGGTGGATATGGCCTAAAAGTTGACGTTAGACCACGTTCATGAATTCTACCAAAAATATATTTTTCAGATTTTGGACATTCAAACGGTGTCTCCCGTCATGATGAAATCGAGGCATGGTGGATATGGCCTAAAAGTTGACATAAAACCACGTTCATGAAATCTACAAAAAATATTTTTTTTTACGATTTTGGACACTCAAACGGTGTCTCCCGTCATGCTGAAATCGAGGCATGGTGGATATGGCCTAAAAGTTGACGTTAGACCACGTTCATGAAATCTACAAAAAATATTTTTTTTTCCGATTTTGGACACTCAAACGGTTTCTCCTGTCATGCTGACATCGAGGCATGGTGGATATGGCCTAAAAGTTGACGTTAGACCACGTTCATGAATTCTACCAAAAATATATTTTTCAGATTTTGGACACTCAAACGGTGTCCCCCATCATGATGAAATCGAGGCATGGTGGATATGGCCTAAAAGTTGACGTTAAACCACGTTCATGAAATCTACAAAACTATTTTTTTTTACGATTTTGGACACTCAAATGGTGTCTCCCGTCATGCTGAAATCGAGGCATGGTGGATATGGCCTAAAAGTTGACGTTAGACCACGTTCATGAATTCTACCAAAAATATATTTTTCAGATTTTGGACACTCAAACGGTGTCTCCCGTCATGATGAAATCGAGGCAGGGTGGATATGGCCTAAAAGTTGACGTTAAACCACGTTCATGAATTCTACCAAAAATATATTTTTCTCCGATTTTGGACACTAAAACGGTGTCTCCCGTCATGCTGAAATCGAGGCATGGTGGATATGGCCTAAAAGTTGACGTTAAACCACGTTCATGAAATCTACAAAAAATATATTTTTCAGATTTTGGACACTCAAACGGTGTCTCCCGTCATGCTGAAATCGAGGCATGGTGGATATGGCCAAAAAGTTGACGTTAGACCGCGTTCATGAAATCTACAAAAAATATATTTTTTTTCGATTTTGGACACTCGAACGGTCTCCCGTCATGCTGAAATCGAGGCATGGTGGATATGGCCAAAAAGTTGACGTTAGACCACGTTCATGAAATCTACAAAAAATATTTTTTTTTCCGATTTTGGACACTCGAACGGTCTCCCGTCATGCTGAAATCGAGGCATGGTGGATATGGCCTAAAAGTTGACGTTAAACCACGTTCATGAAATCTACAAAAAATATATTTTTCAGATTTTGGACACTCAAACGGTGTCTCCCGTCATGCTGAAATCGAGGCATGGTGGATATGGCCTAAAAGTTGACGTTAAACCACGTTCATGAAATCTACAAAAAATAATTTTTTTTCCGATTTTGGAAACTAAAACGGTGTCTCCCGTCATGCTGAAATCGAGGCATGGTGGATATGGCCAAAAAGTTGACGTTAGACCACGTTCATGAAATCTACAAAAAATATTTTTTTTCTTCGATTTTGGACACTAAAACGGTCTCTCCCGTCATGCTGAAATCGAGGCATGGTGGATATGGCCTAAAAGTTGACATTAAACCACGTTCATGAAATCTACAAAAAATATTTTTTTTTACGATTTTGGACACTCAAACGGTGTCTCCCGTCATGCTGAAATCGAGGCATGGTGGATATGGCCTAAAAGTTGACGTTAGACCACGTTCATGAATTCTACCAAAAATATATTTTTCAGATTTTGGACATTCAAACGGTGTCTCCCGTCATGATGAAATCGAGGCATGGTGGATATGGCCTAAAAGTTGACATAAAACCACGTTCATGAAATCTACAAAAAATATTTTTTTTTACGATTTTGGACACTCAAACGGTGTCTCCCGTCATGCTGAAATCGAGGCATGGTGGATATGGCCTAAAAGTTGACGTTAGACCACGTTCATGAAATCTACAAAAAATATTTTTTTTTCCGATTTTGGACACTCAAACGGTTTCTCCTGTCATGCTGACATCGAGGCATGGTGGATATGGCCTAAAAGTTGACGTTAGACCACGTTCATGAATTCTACCAAAAATATATTTTTCAGATTTTGGACACTCAAACGGTGTCCCCCATCATGATGAAATCGAGGCATGGTGGATATGGCCTAAAAGTTGACGTTAAACCACGTTCATGAAATCTACAAAACTATTTTTTTTTACGATTTTGGACACTCAAATGGTGTCTCCCGTCATGCTGAAATCGAGGCATGGTGGATATGGCCTAAAAGTTGACGTTAGACCACGTTCATGAATTCTACCAAAAATATATTTTTCAGATTTTGGACACTCAAACGGTGTCTCCCGTCATGATGAAATCGAGGCAGGGTGGATATGGCCTAAAAGTTGACGTTAAACCACGTTCATGAATTCTACCAAAAATATATTTTTCTCCGATTTTGGACACTAAAACGGTGTCTCCCGTCATGCTGAAATCGAGGCATGGTGGATATGGCCTAAAAGTTGACGTTAAACCACGTTCATGAAATCTACAAAAAATATATTTTTCAGATTTTGGACACTCAAACGGTGTCTCCCGTCATGCTGAAATCGAGGCATGGTGGATATGGCCAAAAAGTTGACGTTAGACCGCGTTCATGAAATCTACAAAAAATATATTTTTTTTCGATTTTGGACACTCGAACGGTCTCCCGTCATGCTGAAATCGAGGCATGGTGGATATGGCCAAAAAGTTGACGTTAGACCACGTTCATGAAATCTACAAAAAATATTTTTTTTTCCGATTTTGGACACTCGAACGGTCTCCCGTCATGCTGAAATCGAGGCATGGTGGATATGGCCTAAAAGTTGACGTTAAACCACGTTCATGAAATCTACAAAAAATATATTTTTCAGATTTTGGACACTCAAACGGTGTCTCCCGTCATGCTGAAATCGAGGCATGGTGGATATGGCCTAAAAGTTGACGTTAAACCACGTTCATGAAATCTACAAAAAATATTTTTTTTTCCGATTTTGGAAACTAAAACGGTGTCTCCCGTCATGCTGAAATCGAGGCATGGTGGATATGGCCAAAAAGTTGACGTTAGACCACGTTCATGAAATCTACAAAAAATATTTTTTTTCTTCGATTTTGGACACTAAAACGGTCTCTCCCGTCATGCTGAAATCGAGGCATGGTGGATATGGCCTAAAAGTTGACGTTAAACCACGTTCATGAAATCTACAAAAAATATTTTTTTTATCGATTTTGGACACTCAAATTGTGTCTCCCGTCATGCTGAAATCGAGGCATGGTGGATATGGCCTAAAAGTTGACGTTAAACCACGTTCATGAAATCTACAAAAAATATTTTTTTTTTCGATTTTGGACACTCAAATTGTGCCTCCCGTCATGCTGAAATCGAGGCATATGGCTTAAAAGTTGACGTTAGACCACGTTCATGAAATCTACAAAAAATATATTTTTCAGATTTTGGACACTCAAACGGTGTCTCCCGTCATGATGAAATCGAGGCATGGTGGATATGGCCAAAAAGCTGACGTTAGACCACGTTCATGAAATCTACAAAAAATATATTTTTTTTCGATTTTGGACACTAAAATGGTGTCTCCCGTCATGCTGAAATCGAGGCATGGTGGATATGGCCAAAAAGTTGACGTTAGACCACGTTCATGAAATCTACAAAAAATATTTTTTTTACCGATTTTGGACACTCGAACGGTCTCCCGTCATGCTGAAATCGAGGCATGGTGGATATGGCCTAAAAGTTGACGTTAGACCACGTTCATGAATTCTACCAAAAATATATTTTTCAGATTTTGGACACTCAAACGGTGTCCCCCGTCATGATGAAATCGAGGCATGGTGGAAATGGCCTAAAAGTTGACGTTAAACCACGTTCATGAAATCTACAAAAAATATTTTTTTTTCAGATTTTGGACACTCAAACGGTGTCTCCCGTCATGCTGAAATCGAGGCATATGGCTTAAAAGTTGACGTTAGACCACGTTCATGAAATCTACAAAAAATATATTTTTCAGATTTTGGACACTCAAACGGTGTCTCCCGTCATGATGAAATCGAGGCATGGTGGATATGGCCTAAAAGTTGACGTTAAACCACGTTCATGAAATCTACAAAAAATATTTTTTTTTCCGATTTTGGACACTAAAACGGTGTCTCCCGTCATGCTGAAATCGAGGCATGGTGGATATGGCCAAAAAGTTGACGTTAGACCACGTTCATGAAATCTACAAAAAATATATTTTTTTCCGATTTTGGACACTAAAACGGTGTCTCCCATCATGCTGAAATCGAGGCATGGTGGATATGGCCAAAAAGTTGACGTTAGACCACGTTCATGAAATCTACAAAAAATATTTTTTTTACCGATTTTGGACACTCGAACGGTGTCCCCCGTCATGATGAAATCGAGGCATGGTGGAAATGGCCTAAAAGTTGACGTTAAACCACGTTCATGAAATCTACAAAAAATATTTTTTTTTCAGATTTTGGACACTCAAACGGTGTCTCCCGTCATGCTGAAATCGAGGCATATGGCTTAAAAGTTGACGTTAGACCACGTTCATGAAATCTACAAAAAATATATTTTTCAGATTTTGGACACTCAAACGGTGTCTCCCGTCATGATGAAATCGAGGCATGGTGGATATGGCCTAAAAGTTGACGTTAAACCACGTTCATGAAATCTACAAAAAATATTTTTTTTTCCGATTTTGGACACTAAAACGGTGTCTCCCGTCATGCTGAAATCGAGGCATGGTGGATATGGCCAAAAAGTTGACGTTAGACCACGTTCATGAAATCTACAAAAAATATATTTTTTTCCGATTTTGGACACTAAAACGGTGTCTCCCGTCATGCTGAAATCGAGGCATGGTCGATATGGCCAAAAAGTTGACGTTAGACCACGTTCATGAAATCTACAAAAAATATTTTTTTTACCTATTTTGGACACTCGAACGGTCTCCCGTCATGCTGAAATCGAGGCATGGTGGATATGGCCAAAAAGTTGACGTTAGACCACGTTCTTGAAATCTACAAAAAATATTTTTTTTACCGATTTTGGACACTCGAACGGTCTCCCGTCATGCTGAAATCGAGGCATGGTGGATATGGCCTAAAAGTTGACATTAAACCACGTTCATGAAATCTACAAAAAATATTTTTTTTTTCGATTTTGGACACTCGAACGGTCTCCCGTCATGCTGAAATCGAGGCATGGTGGATATGGCCTAAAAGTTGACGTTAGACCACGTTCATGAATTCTACCAAAAATATATTTTTCAGATTTTGGACACTCAAACGGTGTCTCCCGTCGTGATGAAATCGAGGCATGGTGGATATGGCCTAAAAGTTGACGTTAAACCACGTTCATGAATTCTACCAAAAATATATTTTTCTCCGATTTTGGACACTAAAACGGTGTCTCCCGTCATGCTGAAATCGAGGCATGGTGGATATGGCCAAAAAGTTGACGTTAGACCACGTTCATGAAATCTACAAAAAAAAAAAAAAAATTCGATTTTGGACACTCGAACGGTCTCCCGTCATGCTGAAATCGAGGCATGGTGGATATGGCCTAAAAGTTGACGTTAGACCACGTTCATGAATTCTACCAAAAATATATTTTTCAGATTTTGGACACTCAAACGGTGTCTCCCGTCATGATGAAATCGAGGCATGGTGGATATGGCCTAAAAGTTGACGTTAAACCACGTTCATGAATTCTACCAAAAATATATTTTTCTCCGATTTTGGACACTAAAACGGTGTCTCCCGTCATGCTGAAATCGAGGCATGGTGGATATGGCCAAAAAGTTGACGTTAGACCACGTTCATGAAATCTACAAAAAAAAAAAAAAAATTCGATTTTGGACACTCGAACGGTCTCCCGTCATGCTGAAATCGAGGCATGGTATATATGGCCTAAAAGTTGACATTAAACCACGTTCATGAAATCTACAAAAAATATATTTTTTTTCGATTTTGGACACTCGAACGGTCTCCCGTCATGCTGAAATCGAGGCATGGTGGATATGGCCTAAAAGTTGACGTTAAACCACGTTCATGAATTCTACCAAAAATATATTTTTCAGATTTTGGACACTCAAACGGTGTCTCCCGTCATGATGAAATCGAGGCATGGTGGATATGGCCTAAAAGTTGACGTTAAACCACGTTCATGAAATCTACAAAAAAAAAAAAAAATCAGATTTTGGACACTCAAACGGTGTCTCCCGTCATGCTGAAATCGAGGCATGGTGGATATGGCTTAAAAGTAGAAGTTAGACCACGTTCATGAAATCTACAAAAAATATATTTTTCAGATTTTGGACACTCAAACGGTGTCTCCCGTCATGCTGAAATCGAGGCATGGTGGATATGGCCAAAAAGTTGACGTTAGACCGCGTTCATGAAATCTACAAAAAATATTTTTTTTTCCGATTTTGGACACTCGAACGGTCTCCCGTCATGCTGAAATCGAGGCATGGTGGATATGGCCAAAAAGTTGACGTTAGACCACGTTCATGAAATCTACAAAAAATATTTCTTTTTCCGATTTTGGACACTCGAACGGTCTCCCGTCATGCTGAAATCGAGGCATGGTGGATATGGCCTAAAAGTTGACGTTAAACCACGTTCATGAAATCTACAAAAAATATATTTTTCAGATTTTGGACACTCAAACGGTGTCTCCCGTCATGCTGAAATCGAGGCATGGTGGATGTGGCCTAAAAGTTGACGTTAAACCACGTTCATGAAATCTACAAAAAATATTTTTTTTCCGATTTTGGAAACTAAAACGGTGTCTCCCGTCATGCTGAAATCGAGGCATGGTGGATATGGCCAAAAAGTTGACGTTAGACCACGTTCATGAAATCTACAAAAAATATTTTTTTTTTCGATTTTGGACACTAAAACGGTGTCTCCCGTCATGCTGAAATGGAGGCATGGTGGATATGGCCTAAAAGTTGACGTTAAACCACGTTCATGAAATCTACAAAAAATATATTTTTTTTCGATTTTGGACACTCAAATTGTGTCTCCCGTCATGCTGAAATCGAGGCATTCGGCTTAAAAGTTGACGTTAGACCACGTTCATGAAATCTACAAAAAATATATTTTTCAGATTTTGGACACAAACGGTGTCTCCCGTCATGATGAAATCGAGGCATGGTGGATATGGCCAAAAAGCTGACGTTAGACCACGTTCATGAAATCTACAAAAAATATTTTTTTTTTCGATTTTGGACACTAAAACGGTGTCTCCCGTCATGCTGAAATCGAGGCATGGTGGATATGGCCAAAAAGTTGACGTTAGACCACGTTCATGAAATCTACAAAAAATATTTTTTTTACCGATTTTGGACACTCGAACGGTCTCCCGTCATGCTGAAATCGAGGCATGGTGGATATGGCCTAAAAGTTGACGTTAGACCACGTTCATGAATTCTACCAAAAATATATTTTTCAGATTTTGGACACTCAAACGGTGTCCCCCGTCATGATGAAATCGAGGCATGGTGGAAATGGCCTAAAAGTTGACGTTAAACCACGTTCATGAAATCTACAAAAAATATTTTTTTTTCAGATTTTGGACACTCAAACGGTGTCTCCCGTCATGCTGAAATCGAGGCATATGGCTTAAAAGTTGACGTTAGACCACGTTCATGAAATCTACAAAAAATATATTTTTCAGATTTTGGACACTCAAACGGTGTCTCCCGTCATGATGAAATCGAGGCATGGTGGATATGGCCTAAAAGTTGACGTTAAACCACGTTCATGAAATCTACAAAAAATATTTTTTTTTCCGATTTTGGACACTAAAACGGTGTCTCCCGTCATGCTGAAATCGAGGCATGGTGGATATGGCCAAAAAGTTGACATTAGACAACGTTCATGAAATCTACAAAAAATATATTTTTTTCCGATTTTGGACACTAAAACGGTGTCTCCCGTCATGCTGAAATCGAGGCATGGTGGATATGGCCAAAAAGTTGACGTTAGACCACGTTCATGAAATCTACAAAAAATATTTTTTTTACCGATTTTGGACACTCGAACGGTCTCCCGTCATGCTGAAATCGAGGCATGGTGGATATGGCCTAAAAGTTGACATTAAACCACGTTCATGAAATCTACAAAAAATATTTTTTTTTCCGATTTTGGACACTCAAACGGTGTCTAACGTCATGCTGAAATCGAGGCATGGTGGATATGGCCTAAAAGTTGACGTTATACCACGTTCATGAATTCTACCAAAAATATATTTTTCAGATTTTGGACACTCAAACGGTGTCCCCCGTCATGATGAAATCGAGGCATGGTGGAAATGGCCTAAAAGTTGACGTTAAACCACGTTCATGAAATCTACAAAAAATATTTTTTTTTCAGATTTTGGACACTCGAACGGTGTCTCCCGTCATGCTGAAATCGAGGCATATGGCTTAAAAGTTGACGTTAGACCACGTTCATGAAATCTACAAAAAATATATTTTTCAGATTTTGGACACTCAAACGGTGTCTCCCGTCATGCTGAAATCGAGGCATGGTGGATATGGCCTAAAAGTTGACTTTAGACCACGTTCATGAATTCTACCAAAAATATATTTTTCAGATTTTGGACACTCAAACGGTGTCTCCCGTCATGATGAAATCGAGGCATGGTGGATATGGCCTAAAAGTTGACGTTAAACCACGTTCATGAATTCTACCAAAAATATATTTTTCTCCGATTTTGGACACTAAAACGGTGTCTCCCGTCATGCTGAAATCGAGGCATGGTGGATATGGCCTAAAAGTTGACGTTAAACCACGTTCATGAAATCTACAAAAAATATTTTTTTTTTCGATTTTGGACACTCAAATTGTGTCTCCCGTCATGCTGAAATCGAGGCATATGGCTTAAAAGTTGACGTTAGACCACGTTCATGAAATCTACAAAAAATATATTTTTCAGATTTTGGACACTCAAACGGTGTCTCCCGTCATGATGAAATCGAGGCATGGTGGATATGGCCAAAAAGCTGACGTTAGACCACGTTCATGAAATCTACAAAAAATATTTTTTTTTTCGATTTTGGACACTAAAACGGTGTCTCCCGTCATGCTGAAATCGAGGCATGGTGGATATGGCCAAAAAGTTGACGTTAGACCACGTTCATGAAATCTACAAAAAATATTTTTTTTACCGATTTTGGACACTCGAACGGTCTCCCGTCATGCTGAAATCGAGGCATGGTGGATATGGCCTAAAAGTTGACGTTAGACCACGTTCATGAATTCTACCAAAAATATATTTTTCAGATTTTGGACACTCAAACGGTGTCCCCCGTCATGATGAAATCGAGGCATGGTGGATATGGCCTAAAAGTTGACGTTAGACCACGTTCATGAATTCTACCAAAAATATATTTTTCAGATTTTGGACACTCAAACGGTGTCTCCCGTCATGATGAAATCGAGGCATGGTGGATATGGCCTAAAAGTTGACGTTAAACCACGTTCATGAAATCTACAAAAAAAAATAAAAAATCAGATTTTGGACACTCAAACGGTGTCTCCCGTCATGCTTAAATCGAGGCATGGTGGATATGGCTTAAAAGTTGACGTTAGACCACGTTCATGAAATCTACAAAAAATATATTTTTCAGATTTTGGACACTCAAACGGTGTCTCCCGTCATGCTGAAATCGAGGCATGGTGGATATTGCCAAAAAGTTGACGTTAGACCGCGTTCATGAAATCTACAAAAAATAATTTTTTTTCCGATTTTGGACACTCGAACGGTCTCCCGTCATGCTGAAATCGAGGCATGGTGGATATGGCCAAAAAGTTGACGTTAGACCACGTTCATGAAATCTACAAAAAAAAATTTTTTTCCGATTTTGGACACTCGAACGGTCTCCCGTCATGCTGAAATCGAGGCATGGTGGATATGGCCTAAAAGTTGACGTTAAACCACGTTCATGAAATCTACAAAAAATATATTTTTCAGATTTTGGACACTCAAACGGTGTCTCCCGTCATGCTGAAATCGAGGCATGGTGGATATGGCCTAAAAGTTGACGTTAAACCACGTTCATGAAATCTACAAAAAATATTTTTTTTTCCGATTTTGGAAACTAAAACGGTGTCTCCCGTCATGCTGAAATCGAGGCATGGTGGATATTGCCAAAAAGTTGACGTTAGACCGCGTTCATGAAATCTACAAAAAATATTTTTTTTTCCGATTTTGGACACTCGAACGGTCTCCCGTCATGCTGAAATCGAGGCATGGTGGATATGGCCAAAAAGTTGACGTTAGACCACGTTCATGAAATCTACAAAAAATATTTTTTTTTCCGATTTTGGACACTCGAACGGTCTCCCGTCATGCTGAAATCGAGGCATGGTGGATATGGCCTAAAAGTTGACGTTAAACCACGTTCATGAAATCTACAAAAAATATATTTTTCAGATTTTGGACACTCAAACGGTGTCTCCCGTCATGCTGAAATCGAGGCATGGTGGATGTGGCCTAAAAGTTGACGTTAAACCACGTTCATGAAATCTACAAAAAATATTTATTTTTTCGATTTTGGACACTAAAACGGTGTCTCCCGTCATGCTGAAATGGAGGCATGGTGGATATGGCCTAAAAGTTGACGTTAAACCACGTTCATGAAATCTACAAAAAATATTTTTTTTTTCGATTTTGGACACTCAAATTGTGTCTCCCGTCATGCTGAAATCGAGGCATTCGGCTTAAAAGTTGACGTTAGACCACGTTCATGAAATCTACAAAAAATATATTTTTCAGATTTTGGACACAAACGGTGTCTCCCGTCATGATGAAATCGAGGCATGGTGGATATGGCCAAAAAGCTGACGTTAGACCACGTTCATGAAATCTACAAAAAATATTTTTTTTTTCGATTTTGGACACTAAAACGGTGTCTCCCGTCATGCTGAAATCGAGGCATGGTGGATATGGCCAAAAAGTTGACGTTAGACCACGTTCATGAAATCTACAAAAAATATTTTTTTTACCGATTTTGGACACTCGAACGGTCTCCCGTCATGCTGAAATCGAGGCATGGTGGATATGGCCTAAAAGTTGACGTTAGACCACGTTCATGAATTCTACCAAAAATATATTTTTCAGATTTTGGACACTCAAACGGTGTCCCCCGTCATGATGAAATCGAGGCATGGTGGATATGGCCTAAAAGTTGACGTTAAACCACGTTCATGAAATCTACAAAAAAAAATAAAAAATCAGATTTTGGACACTCAAACGGTGTCTCCCGTCATGCTGAAATCGAGGCATGGTGGATATGGCTTAAAAGTTGACGTTAGACCACGTTCATGAAATCTACAAAAAATATATTTTTCAGATTTTGGACACTCAAACGGTGTCTCCCGTCATGCTGAAATCGAGGCATGGTGGATATGGCCAAAAAGTTGACGTTAGACCACGTTCATGAAATCTACAAAAAATATTTTTTTTTCCGATTTTGGACACTCGAACGGTCTCCCGTCATGCTGAAATCGAGGCATGGTGGATATGGCCTAAAAGTTGACGTTAAACCACGTTCATGAAATCTACAAAAAATATATTTTTCAGATTTTGGACACTCAAACGGTGTCTCCCGTCATGCTGAAATCGAGGCATGGTGGATATGGCCTAAAAGTTGACGTTAAACCACGTTCATGAAATCTACAAAAAATATTTTTTTTTCCGATTTTGGAAACTAAAACGGTGTCTCCCGTCATGCTGAAATCGAGGCATGGTGGATATTGCCAAAAAGTTGACGTTAGACCGCGTTCATGAAATCTACAAAAAATATTTTTTTTAGATTTTGGACACTCAAACGGTGTCTCCCGTCATGCTGAAATCGAGGCATGGTGGATATGGCCTAAAAGTTGACGTTAAACCACGTTCATGAAATCTACAAAAAATATTTTTTTTTCCGATTTTGGAAACTAAAACGGTGTCTCCCGTCATGCTGAAATCGAGGCATGGTGGATATGGCCAAAAAGTTGACGTTAGACCACGTTCATGAAATCTACAAAAAATATTTTTTTTTTCGATTTTGGACACTAAAACGGTGTCTCCCGTCATGCTGAAATCGAGGCATGGTGGATATGGCCTAAAAGTTGACGTTAAACCACGTTCATGAAATCTACAAAAAAAAAAAAAAATCAGATTTTGGACACTCAAACGGTGTCTCCCGTCATGCTGAAATCGAGGCATGGTGGATATGGCTTAAAAGTTGACGTTAGACCACGTTCATGAAATCTACAAAAAATATATTTTTCAGATTTTGGACACTCAAACGGTGTCTCCCGTCATGCTGAAATCGAGGCATGGTGGATATTGCCAAAAAGTTGAAGTTAGACCGCGTTCATGAAATCTACAAAAAATAATTTTTTTTCCGATTTTGGACACTCGAACGGTCTCCCGTCATGCTGAAATCGAGGCATGGTGGATATGGCCAAAAAGTTGACGTTAGACCACGTTCATGAAATCTACAAAAAATATTTTTTTTTCCGATTTTGGACACTCGAACGGTCTCCCGTCATGCTGAAATCGAGGCATGGTGGATATGGCCTAAAAGTTGACGTTAAACCACGTTCATGAAATCTACAAAAAATATATTTTTCAGATTTTGGACACTCAAACGGTGTCTCCCGTCATGCTGAAATCGAGGCATGGTGGATATGGCCTAAAAGTTGACGTTAAACCACGTTCATGAAATCTACAAAAAATATTTTTTTTTCCGATTTTGGAAACTAAAACGGTGTCTCCCGTCATGCTGAAATCGAGGCATGGTGGATATTGCCAAAAAGTTGACGTTAGACCGCGTTCATGAAATCTACAAAAAATATTTTTTTTTCCGATTTTGGACACTCGAACGGTCTCCCGTCATGCTGAAATCGAGGCATGGTGGATATGGCCTAAAAGTTGACGTTAAACCACGTTCATGAAATCTACAAAAAATATTTTTTTTTTCGATTTTGGACACTCAAATTGTGTCTCCCGTCATGCTGAAATCGAGGCATGGTGGATATGGCCTAAAAGTTGACGTTAAACCACGTTCATGAAATCTACAAAAAATATTTTTTTTAGATTTTGGACACTCAAACGGTGTCTCCCGTCATGCTGAAATCGAGGCATGGTGGATATGGCCTAAAAGTTGACGTTAAACCACGTTCATGAAATCTACAAAAAAAAATTTTTTTTCCGATTTTGGAAACTAAAACGGTGTCTCCCGTCATGCTGAAATCGAGGCATGGTGGATATGGCCAAAAAGTTGACGTTAGACCACGTTCATGAAATCTACAAAAAATATATTTTTTTTCGATTTTGGACACTAAAACGGTGTCTCCCGTCATGCTGAAATCGAGGCATGGTGGATATGGCCTAAAAGTTGACGTTAAACCACGTTCATGAAATCTACAAAAAAAAAAAAAAAAACAGATTTTGGACACTCAAACGGTGTCTCCCGTCATGCTGAAATCGAGGCATGGTGGATATGGCTTAAAAGTTGACGTTAGACCACGTTCATGAAATCTACAAAAAATATATTTTTCAGATTTTGGACACTCAAACGGTGTCTCCCGTCATGCTGAAATCGAGGCATGGTGGATATTGCCAAAAAGTTGACGTTAGACCGCGTTCATGAAATCTACAAAAAATAAATTTTTTTCCGATTTTGGACACTCGAACGGTCTCCCGTCATGCTGAAATCGAGGCATGGTGGATATGGCCAAAAAGTTGACGTTAGACCACGTTCATGAAATCTACAAAAAATATTTTTTTTTCCGATTTTGGACACTCGAACGGTCTCCCGTCATGCTGAAATCGAGGCATGGTGGATATGGCCTAAAAGTTGACGTTAAACCACGTTCATGAAATCTACAAAAAATATATTTTTCAGATTTTGGACACTCAAACGGTGTCTCCCGTCATGCTGAAATCGAGGCATGGTGGATATGGCCTAAAAGTTGACGTTAAACCACGTTCATGAAATCTACAAAAAATATTTTTTTTTACGATTTTGGAAACTAAAACGGTGTCTCCCGTCATGCTGAAATCGAGGCATGGTGGATATTGCCAAAAAGTTGACGTTAGACCGCGTTCATGAAATCTACAAAAAATATTTTTTTTTCCGATTTTGGACACTCGAACGGTCTCCCGTCATGCTGAAATCGAGGCATGGTGGATATGGCCTAAAAGTTGACGTTAAACCACGTTCATGAAATCTACAAAAAATATTTTTTTTTTCGATTTTGGACACTCAAATTGTGTCTCCCGTCATGCTGAAATCGAGGCATGGTGGATATGGCCTAAAAGTTGACGTTAAACCACGTTCATGAAATCTACAAAAAATATTTTTTTTACCGATTTTGGACACTCGAACGGTCTCCCGTCATGCTGAAATCGAGGCATGGTGGATATGGCCTAAAAGTTGACGTTAGACCACGTTCATGAATTCTACCAAAAATATATTTTTCAGATTTTGGACACTCAAACGGTGTCCCCCGTCATGCTGAAATCGAGGCATGGTGGATATGGCCTAAAAGTTGACGTTAGACCACGTTCATGAATTCTACCAAAAATATATTTTTCAGATTTTGGACACTCAAACGGTGTCCCCCGTCATGCTGAAATCGAGGCATGGTGGATATGGCCTAAAAGTTGACGTTAGACCACGTTCATGAATTCTACCAAAAATATATTTTTCAGATTTTGGACACTCAAACGTTGTCTCCCGTCATGATGAAATCGAGGCATGGTGGATATGGCCTAAAAGTTGACGTTAAACCACGTTCATGAAATCTACAAAAAAAAATAAAAAATCAGATTTTGGACACTCAAACGGTGTCTCCCGTCATGCTGAAATCGAGGCATGGTGGATATGGCTTAAAAGTTGACGTTAGACCACGTTCATGAAATCTACAAAAAATATATTTTTCAGATTTTGGACACTCAAACGGTGTCTCCCGTCATGCTGAAATCGAGGCATGGTGGATATTGCCAAAAAGTTGACGTTAGACCGCGTTCATGAAATCTACAAAAAATAATTTTTTTTCCGATTTTGGACACTCGAACGGTCTCCCGTCATGCTGAAATCGAGGCATGGTGGATATGGCCAAAAAGTTGACGTTAGACCACGTTCATGAAATCTACAAAAAAAAAATTTTTTTCCGATTTTGGACACTCGAACGGTCTCCCGTCATGCTGAAATCGAGGCATGGTGGATATGGCCTAAAAGTTGACGTTAAACCACGTTCATGAAATCTACAAAAAATATTTTTTTTTTCGATTTTGGACACTCAAATTGTGTCTCCCGTCATGCTGAAATCGAGGCATGGTGGATATGGCCTAAAAGTTGACGTTAAACCACGTTCATGAAATCTACAAAAAATATTTTTTTTACCGATTTTGGACACTCGAACGGTCTCCCGTCATGCTGAAATCGAGGCATGGTGGATATGGCCTAAAAGTTGACGTTAGACCACGTTCATGAATTCTACCAAAAATATATTTTTCAGATTTTGGACACTCAAACGGTGTCCCCCGTCATGCTGAAATCGAGGCATGGTGGATATGGCCTAAAAGTTGACGTTAGACCACGTTCATGAATTCTACCAAAAATATATTTTTCAGATTTTGGACACTCAAACGGTGTCTCCCGTCATGATGAAATCGAGGCATGGTGGATATGGCCTAAAAGTTGACGTTAAACCACGTTCATGAAATCTACAAAAAAAAATAAAAAATCAGATTTTGGACACTCAAACGGTGTCTCCCGTCATGCTGAAATCGAGGCATGGTGGATATGGCTTAAAAGTTGACGTTAGACCACGTTCATGAAATCTACAAAAAATATATTTTTCAGATTTTGGACACTCAAACGGTGTCTCCCGTCATGCTGAAATCGAGGCATGGTGGATATTGCCAAAAAGTTGACGTTAGACCGCGTTCATGAAATCTACAAAAAATAATTTTTTTTCCGATTTTGGACACTCGAACGGTCTCCCGTCATGCTGAAATCGAGGCATGGTGGATATGGCCAAAAAGTTGACGTTAGACCACGTTCATGAAATCTACAAAAAAAAATTTTTTTTCCGATTTTGGACACTCGAACGGTCTCCCGTCATGCTGAAATCGAGGCATGGTGGATATGGCCTAAAAGTTGACGTTAAACCACGTTCATGAAATCTACAAAAAATATATTTTTCAGATTTTGGACACTCAAACGGTGTCTCCCGTCATGCTGAAATCGAGGCATGGTGGATATGGCCTAAAAGTTGACGTTAAACCACGTTCATGAAATCTACAAAAAATATTTTTTTTTCCGATTTTGGAAACTAAAACGGTGTCTCCCGTCATGCTGAAATCGAGGCATGGTGGATATTGCCAAAAAGTTGACGTTAGACCGCGTTCATGAAATCTACAAAAAATATTTTTTTTTCCGATTTTGGACACTCGAACGGTCTCCCGTCATGCTGAAATCGAGGCATGGTGGATATGGCCAAAAAGTTGACGTTAGACCACGTTCATGAAATCTACAAAAAATATTTTTTTTTCCGATTTTGGACACTCGAACGGTCTCCCGTCATGCTGAAATCGAGGCATGGTGGATATGGCCTAAAAGTTGACGTTAAACCACGTTCATGAAATCTACAAAAAATATATTTTTCAGATTTTGGACACTCAAACGGTGTCTCCCGTCATGCTGAAATCGAGGCATGGTGGATGTGGCCTAAAAGTTGACGTTAAACCACGTTCATGAAATCTACAAAAAATATTTTTTTTCCGATTTTGGAAACTAAAACGGTGTCTCCCGTCATGCTGAAATCGAGGCATGGTGGATATGGCCAAAAAGTTGACGTTAGACCACGTTCATGAAATCTACAAAAAATATTTTTTTTTTCGATTTTGGACACTAAAACGGTGTCTCCCGTCATGCTGAAATGGAGGCATGGTGGATATGGCCTAAAAGTTTACGTTAAACCACGTTCATGAAATCTACAAAAAATATATTTTTTAACGATTTTGGACACTCAAATTGTGTCTCCCGTCATGCTGAAATCGAGGCATTCGGCTTAAAAGTTGACGTTAGACCACGTTCATGAAATCTACAAAAAATATATTTTTCAGATTTTGGACACAAACGGTGTCTCCCGTCATGATGAAATCGAGGCATGGTGGATATGGCCAAAAAGCTGACGTTAGACCACGTTCATGAAATCTACAAAAAATATTTTTTTTTTCGATTTTGGACACTAAAACGGTGTCTCCCGTCATGTTGAAATCGAGGCATGGTGGATATGGCCAAAAAGTTGACGTTAGACCACGTTCATGAAATCTACAAAAAATATTTTTTTTACCGATTTTGGACACTCGAACGGTCTCCCGTCATGCTGAAATCGAGGCATGGTGGATATGGCCTAAAAGTTGACGTTAGACCACGTTCATGAATTCTACCAAAAATATATTTTTCAGATTTTGGACACTCAAACGGTGTCCCCCGTCATGATGAAATCGAGGCATGGTGGATATGGCCTAAAAGTTGACGTTAAACCACGTTCATGAAATCTACAAAAAAAAATAAAAAATCAGATTTTGGACACTCAAACGGTGTCTCCCGTCATGCTGAAATCGAGGCATGGTGGATATGGCTTAAAAGTTGACGTTAGACCACGTTCATGAAATCTACAAAAAATATATTTTTCAGATTTTGGACACTCAAACGGTGTCTCCCGTCATGCTGAAATCGAGGCATGGTGGATATTGCCAAAAAGTTGACGTTAGACCGCGTTCATGAAATCTACAAAAAATAATTTTTTTTCCGATTTTGGACACTCGAACGGTCTCCCGTCATGCTGAAATCGAGGCATGGTGGATATGGCCAAAAAGTTGACGTTAGACCACGTTCATGAAATCTACAAAAAATATTTTTTTTTCCGATTTTGGACACTCGAACGGTCTCCCGTCATGCTGAAATCGAGGCATGGTGGATATGGCCTAAAAGTTGACGTTAAACCACGTTCATGAAATCTACAAAAAATATATTTTTCAGATTTTGGACACTCAAACGGTGTCTCCCGTCATGCTGAAATCGAGGCATGGTGGATATGGCCTAAAAGTTGACGTTAAACCACGTTCATGAAATCTACAAAAAATATTTTTTTTTCCGATTTTGGAAACTAAAACGGTGTCTCCCGTCATGCTGAAATCGAGGCATGGTGGATATTGCCAAAAAGTTGACGTTAGACCGCGTTCATGAAATCTACAAAAAATATTTTTTTTTCCGATTTTGGACACTCGAACGGTCTCCCGTCATGCTGAAATCGAGGCATGGTGGATATGGCCTAAAAGTTGACGTTAAACCACGTTCATGAAATCTACAAAAAATATTTTTTTTAGATTTTGGACACTCAAACGGTGTCTCCCGTCATGCTGAAATCGAGGCATGGTGGATATGGCCTAAAAGTTGACGTTAAACCACGTTCATGAAATCTACAAAAAATATTTTTTTTTCCGATTTTGGAAACTAAAACGGTGTCTCCCGTCATGCTGAAATCGAGGCATGGTGGATATGGCCAAAAAGCTGACGTTAGACCACGTTCATGAAATCTACAAAAAATATATTTTTTTTCGATTTTGGACACTCAAATTGTGTCTCCCGTCATGCTGAAATCGAGGCATTCGGCTTAAAAGTTGACGTTAGACCACGTTCATGAAATCTACAAAAAATATATTTTTCAGATTTTGGACACAAACGGTGTCTCCCGTCATGATGAAATCGAGGCATGGTGGATATGGCCAAAAAGCTGACGTTAGACCACGTTCATGAAATCTACAAAAAATATTTTTTTTTTCGATTTTGGACACTAAAACGGTGTCTCCCGTCATGCTGAAATCGAGGCATGGTGGATATGGCCAAAAAGTTGACGTTAGACCACGTTCATGAAATCTACAAAAAATATTTTTTTTACCGATTTTGGACACTCGAACGGTCTCCCGTCATGCTGAAATCGAGGCATGGTGGATATGGCCTAAAAGTTGACGTTAGACCACGTTCATGAATTCTACCAAAAATATATTTTTCAGATTTTGGACACTCAAACGGTGTCCCCCGTCATGATGAAATCGAGGCATGGTGGATATGGCCTAAAAGTTGACGTTAAACCACGTTCATGAAATCTACAAAAAAAAATAAAAAATCAGATTTTGGACACTCAAACGGTGTCTCCCGTCATGCTGAAATCGAGGCATGGTGGATATGGCTTAAAAGTTGACGTTAGACCACGTTCATGAAATCTACAAAAAATATATTTTTCAGATTTTGGACACTCAAACGGTGTCTCCCGTCATGCTGAAATCGAGGCATGGTGGATATTGCCAAAAAGTTGACGTTAGACCGCGTTCATGAAATCTACAAAAAATAATTTTTTTTCCGATTTTGGACACTCGAACGGTCTCCCGTCATGCTGAAATCGAGGCATGGTGGATATGGCCAAAAAGTTGACGTTAGACCACGTTCATGAAATCTACAAAAAATATTTTTTTTTCCGATTTTGGACACTCGAACGGTCTCCCGTCATGCTGAAATCGAGGCATGGTGGATATGGCCTAAAAGTTGACGTTAAACCACGTTCATGAAATCTACAAAAAATATATTTTTCAGATTTTGGACACTCAAACGGTGTCTCCCGTCATGCTGAAATCGAGGCATGGTGGATATGGCCTAAAAGTTGACGTTAAACCACGTTCATGAAATCTACAAAAAATATTTTTTTTTCAGATTTTGGAAACTAAAACGGTGTCTCCCGTCATGCTGAAATCGAGGCATGGTGGATATTGCCAAAAAGTTGACGTTAGACCGCGTTCATGAAATCTACAAAAAATATTTTTTTTTCCGATTTTGGAAACTAAAACGGTGTCTCCCGTCATGCTGAAATCGAGGCATGGTGGATATGGCCAAAAAGTTGACGTTAGACCACGTTCATGAAATCTACAAAAAATATTTTTTTTTTCGATTTTGGACACTAAAACGGTGTCTCCCGTCATGCTGAAATCGAGGCATGGTGGATATGGCCTAAAAGTTGACGTTAAACCACGTTCATGAAATCTACAAAAAAAAAAAAAAATCAGATTTTGGACACTCAAACGGTGTCTCCCGTCATGCTGAAATCGAGGCATGGTGGATATGGCCAAAAAGTTCACGTTAGACCACGTTCATGAAATCTACAAAAAATATATTTTTTTCAGATTTTGGACACTAAAACGGTGTCTCCCGTCATGCTGAAATCGAGGCATGGTGGATATGGCCAAAAAGTTGACGTTAGACCACGTTCATGAAATCTACAAAAAATATATATTTTTCCGATTTTGGACACTCGAACGGTCTCCCGTCATGCTGAAATCGAGGCATGGTGGATATGGCCTAAAAGTTGACATTAAACCACGTTCATGAAATCTACAAAAAATATTTTTTTTTCTGATTTTGGACACTCAAACGGTGTCTCCCGTCATGCTGAAATCGAGGCATGGTGGATATGGCCTAAAAGTTGACGTTAGACCACGTTCATGAATTCTACCAAAAATATATTTTTCAGATTTTGGACAATCAAACGGTGTCCCCCGTCATGATGAAATCGAGGCATGGTGGATATGGCCTAAAAGTTGACGTTAAACCACGTTCATGAAATCTACAAAAAATATTTTTTTTTCAGATTTTGGACACTCAAACGGTGTCTACCGTCATGCTGAAATCGAGGCATATGGCTTAAAAGTTGACGTTAGACCACGTTCATGAAATCTACAAAAAATATATTTTTCAGATTTTGGACACTCAAACGGTGTCTCCCGTCATGATGAAATCGAGGCATGGTGGATATGGCCTAAAAGTTGACGTTAAACCATGTTCATGAAATCTACAAAAAATATTTTCTTTTCCGATTTTGGACACTAAAACGGTGTCTCCCGTCATGCTGAAATCGAGGCATGGTGGATATGGCCTAAAAGTTGACGTTAGACCACGTTCATGAATTCTACCAAAAATATATTTTTCAGATTTTGGACACTCAAACGGTGTCCCCCGTCATGATGAAATCGAGGCATGGTGGATATGGCCTAAAAGTTGACGTTAAACCACGTTCATGAAATCTACAAAAAATATTTTTTTTTCAGATTTTGGACACTCAAACGGTGTCTCCCGTCATGCTGAAATCGAGGCATATGGCTTAAAAGTTGACGTTAGACCACGTTCATGAAATCTACAAAAAATATATTTTTAAGATTTTGGACACTCAAACGGTGTCTCCCGTCATGCTGAAATCGAGGCATGGTGGATATGGCCAAAAAGTTGACGTTAGACCACGTTCATGAAATCTACAAAAAATATTTTTTTTTCGATTTTGGACACTCGAACGGTCTCCCGTCATGCTGAAATCGAGGCATGGTGGATATGTCCTAAAAGTTGACATTAAACCACGTTCATGAAATCTACAAAAAATATTTTTTTTTCCGATTTTGGACACTAAAACGGTGTCTCCCGTCATGCTGAAATCGAGGCATGGTGGATATGGCCTAAAAGTTGACGTTAGACCACGTTCATGAATTCTACCAAAAATATATTTTTCAGATTTTGGACACTCAAACGGTGTCCCCCGTCATGATGAAATCGAGGCATGGTGGATATGGCCTAAAAGTTGACGTTAAACCACGTTCATGAAATCTACAAAAAATATTTTTTTTTCAGATTTTGGACACTCAAACGGTGTCTCCCGTCATGCTGAAATCGAGGCATATGGCTTAAAAGTTGACGTTAGACCACGTTCATGAAATCTACAGAAAATATATTTTTAAGATTTTGGACACTCAAACGGTGTCTCCCGTCATGCTGAAATCGAGGCATGGTGGATATGGCCAAAAAGTTGACGTTAGACCACGTTCATGAAATCTACAAAAAATATTTTTTTTTCGATTTTGGACACTCGAACGGTCTCCCGTCATGCTGAAATCGAGGCATGGTGGATATGTCCTAAAAGTTGACATTAAACCACGTTCATGAAATCTACAAAAAATATTTTTTTTTCCGATTTTGGACACTCAAACGGTGTCTCCCGTCATGCTGAAATCGAGGCATGGTGGATATGGCCTAAAAGTTGACGTTAGACCACGTTCATGAATTCTACCAAAAATATATTTTTCAGATTTTGGACACTCAAACGGTGTCTCCCGTCATGATGAAATCGAGGCATGGTGGATATGGCCTAAAAGTTGACGTTAAACCACGTTCATGAAATCTACAAAAAAAAAAAAAAAAAGATTTTGGACACTCAAACGGTGTCTCCAGTCATGCTGAAATCGAGGCATGGTGGATATGGCTTAAAAGTTGACGTTAGACCACGTTCATGAAATCTACAAAAAATATATTTTTCAGATTTTGGACACTCAAACGGTGTCTCCCGTCATGCTGAAATCGAGGCATGGTGGATATGGCCAAAAAGTTGACGTTAGACCACGTTCATGAAATCTACAAAAAATATTTTATTTTCCGATTTTGGACACTCGAACGGTCTCCCGTCATGCTGAAATCGAGGCATGGTGGATATGGCCTAAAAGTTGACATTAAACCACGTTCATGAAATCTACAAAAAATATATTTTTTTACGATTTTGGACACTAAAACGGTGTCTCCCGTCATGCTGAAATCGAGACATGGTGGATATGGCCAAAAAGTTGACGTTAGACCACGTTCATGAAATCTACAAAAAATATTTTTTTTTCCGATTTTGGACACTCGAACGGTCTCCCGTCATGCTGAAATCGAGGCATGGTGGATATGGCCTAAAAGTTGACATTAAACCACGTTCATGAAATCTACAAAAAATATTTTTTTTTCCGATTTTGGACACTCAAACGGTGTCTCCCGTCATGCTGAAATCGAGGCATGGTGGATATGGCCTAAAAGTTGACGTTAGACCACGTTCATGAATTCTACCAAAAATATATTTTTCAGATTTTGGACACTCAAACGGTGTCTCCCGTCATGATGAAATCGAGGCATGGTGGATATGGCCTAAAAGTTGACGTTAAACCACGTTCATGAAATCTACAAAAAAAAAAAAAGATTTTGGACACTCAAACGGTGTCTCCAGTCATGCTGAAATCGAGGCATGGTGGATATGGCTTAAAAGTTGACGTTAGACCACGTTCATGAAATCTACAAAAAATATATTTTTCAGATTTTGGACACTCAAACGGTGTCTCCCGTCATGCTGAAATCGAGGCATGGTGGATATGGCCAAAAAGTTGACGTTAGACCACGTTCATGAAATCTACAAAAAATATTTTATTTTCCGATTTTGGACACTCGAACGGTCTCCCGTCATGCTGAAATCGAGACATGGTGGATATGGCCAAAAAGTTGACGTTAGACCACGTTCATGAAATCTACAAAAAATATTTTTTTTTCCGATTTTGGACACTCGAACGGTCTCCCGTCATGCTGAAATCGAGGCATGGTGGATATGGCCTAAAAGTTGACATTAAACCACGTTCATGAAATCTACAAAAAATATTTTTTTTTCCGATTTTGGACACTCAAACGGTGTCTCCCGTCATGCTGAAATCGAGGCATGGTGGATATGGCCTAAAAGTTGACGTTAGACCACGTTCATGAATGCTACCAAAAATATATTTTTCAGATTTTGGACACTCAAACGGTGTCTCCCGTCATGATGAAATCGAGGCATGGTGGATATGGCCTAAAAGTTGACGTTAAACCACGTTCATGAAATCTACAAAAAATATTTTTTTTCCCGATTTTGGACACTAAAACGGTGTCTCCCGTCATGCTGAAATCGAGGCATGGTGGATATGGCCAAAAAGTTCACGTTAGACCACGTTCATGAAATCTACAAAAAATATTTTTTTTTCAGATTTTGGACACTAAAACGGTGTCTCCCGTCATGCTGAAATCGAGGCATGGTGGATATGGCCAAAAAGTTGACGTTAGACCACGTTCATGAAATCTACAAAAAATATATATTTTTCCGATTTTGGACACTCGAACGGTCTCCCGTCATGCTGAAATCGAGGCATGGTGGATATGGCCTAAAAGTTGACATTAAACCACGTTCATGAAATCTACAAAAAATATTTTTTTTTCTGATTTTGGACACTCAAACGGTGTCTCCCGTCATGCTGAAATCGAGGCATGGTGGATATGGCCTAAAAGTTGACGTTAGACCACGTTCATGAATTCTACCAAAAATATATTTTTCAGATTTTGGAAAATCAAACGGTGTCCCCCGTCATGATGAAATCGAGGCATGGTGGATATGGCCTAAAAGTTGACGTTAAACCACGTTCATGAAATCTACAAAAAATATTTTTTTTTCAGATTTTGGACACTCAAACGGTGTCTACCGTCATGCTGAAATCGAGGCATATGGCTTAAAAGTTGACGTTAGACCACGTTCATGAAATCTACAAAAAATATATTTTTCAGATTTTGGACACTCAAACGGTGTCTCCCGTCATGATGAAATCGAGGCATGGTGGATATGGCCTAAAAGTTGACGTTAAACCACGTTCATGAAATCTACAAAAAATATTTTCTTTTCCGATTTTGGACACTAAAACGGTGTCTCCCGTCATGCTGAAATCGAGGCATGGTGGATATGGCCTAAAAGTTGACGTTAGACCACGTTCATGAATTCTACCAAAAATATATTTTTCAGATTTTGGACACTCAAACGGTGTCCCCCGTCATGATGAAATCGAGGCATGGTGGATATGGCCTAAAAGTTGACGTTAAACCACGTTCATGAAATCTACAAAAAATATTTTTTTTTCAGATTTTGGACACTCAAACGGTGTCTCCCGTCATGCTGAAATCGAGGCATATGGCTTAAAAGTTGACGTTAGACCACGTTCATGAAATCTACAAAAAATATATTTTTAAGATTTTGGACACTCAAACGGTGTCTCCCGTCATGCTGAAATCGAGGCATGGTGGATATGGCCAAAAAGTTGACGTTAGACCACGTTCATGAAATCTACAAAAAATATTTTTTTTTCGATTTTGGACACTCGAACGGTCTCCCGTCATGCTGAAATCGAGGCATGGTGGATATGTCCTAAAAGTTGACATTAAACCACGTTCATGAAATCTACAAAAAATATTTTTTTTTCCGATTTTGGACACTCAAACGGTGTCTCCCGTCATGCTGAAATCGAGGCATGGTGGATATGGCCTAAAAGTTGACGTTAGACCACGTTCATGAATTCTACCAAAAATATATTTTTCAGATTTTGGACACTCAAACGGTGTCTCCCGTCATGATGAAATCGAGGCATGGTGGATATGGCCTAAAAGTTGACGTTAAACCACGTTCATGAAATCTACAAAAAAAAAAAAAAAAAAGATTTTGGACACTCAAACGGTGTCTCCAGTCATGCTGAAATCGAGGCATGGTGGATATGGCTTAAAAGTTGACGTTAGACCACGTTCATGAAATCTACAAAAAATATATTTTTCAGATTTTGGACACTCAAACGGTGTCTCCCGTCATGCTGAAATCGAGGCATGGTGGATATGGCCAAAAAGTTGACGTTAGACCACGTTCATGAAATCTACAAAAAATATTTTATTTTCCGATTTTGGACACTCGAACGGTCTCCCGTCATGCTGAAATCGAGGCATGGTGGATATGGCCTAAAAGTTGACATTAAACCACGTTCATGAAATCTACAAAAAATATTTTTTTTTCCGATTTTGGACACTCAAACGGTGTCTCCCGTCATGCTGAAATCGAGGCATGGTGGATATGGCCTAAAAGTTGACGTTAGACCACGTTCATGAATTCTACCAAAAATATATTTTTCAGATTTTGGACACTCAAACGGTGTCTCCCGTCATGATGAAATCGAGGCATGGTGGATATGGCCTAAAAGTTGACGTTAAACCACGTTCATGAAATCTACAAAAAAAAAAAAAAAAAGATTTTGGACACTCAAACGGTGTCTCCAGTCATGCTGAAATCGAGGAATGGTGGATATGGCTTAAAAGTTGACGTTAGACCACGTTCATGAAATCTACAAAAAATATATTTTTCAGATTTTGGACACTCAAACGGTGTCTCCCGTCATGCTGAAATCGAGGCATGGTGGATATGGCCAAAAAGTTGACGTTAGACCACGTTCATGAAATCTACAAAAAATATTTTATTTTCCGATTTTGGACACTCGAACGGTCTCCCGTCATGCTGAAATCGAGACATGGTGGATATGGCCAAAAAGTTGACGTTAGACCACGTTCATGAAATCTACAAAAAATATTTTTTTTCCCGATTTTGGACACTCGAACGGTCTCCCGTCATGCTGAAATCGAGGCATGGTGGATATGGCCTAAAAGTTGACGTTAGACCTTGTTCATGAAATCTACAAAAAATATTTTTTTTTCCGATTTTGGACACTAAAACGGTGTCTCCCGTCATGCTGAAATCGAGACATGGTGGATATGGCCAAAAAGTTGACGTTAGACCACGTTCATGAAATCTACAAAAAATATATTTTTTTCCGTTTTTGGACACTCGAACGGTCTCCCGTCATGCTGAAATCGAGGCATGGTGGATATGGCCTAAAAGTTGACATGAAACCACGTTCATGAAATCTACAAAAAATATTTTTTTTTACGATTTTGGACACTCAAACGGTGCCTCCCGTCATGCTGAAATCGAGGCATGGTGGATATGGCCTAAAAGTTGACGTTAGACCACGTTCATGAATTCTACCAAAAATATATTTTTCAGATTTTGGACACTCAAACGGTGTCTCCCGTCATGCTGAAATCGAGGCATGGTGGATATGGCCTAAAAGTTGACGTTAAACCACGTTCATGAAATCTACAAAAAATATTTTTTTTCCCGATTTTGGACACTAAAACGGTGTCTCCCGTCATGATGAAATCGAGGCATGGTGGATATGGCCTAAAAGTTGACGTTAAACCACGTTCATGAAATCTACAAAAAATATTTTTTTTTCCGATTTTGGACACTAAAACGGTGTCTCCCGTCATGCTGAAATCGAGGCATGGTGGATATGGCCAAAAAGTTGACGTTAGACCACGTTCATGAAATCTACAAAAAATATATTTTTTTCCGATTTTGGACACTCGAACGGTCTCCCGTCATGCTGAAATCGAGGCATGGTGGATATGGCCTAAAAGTTGACATTAAACCACGTTCATGAAATCTACCAAAAATATATTTTTCAGATTTTGGACACTCAAACGGTGTCTCCCGTCATGATGAAATCGAGGCATGGTGGATATGGCCTAAAAGTTGACGTTAAACCACGTTCATGAAATCTACAAAAAATATATTTTTCAGATTTTGGACACTCAAACGGTGTCTCCCGTCATGCTGAAATCGAGGCATGGTGGATATGGCCAAAAAGTTGACGTTAGACCACGTTCATGAAATCTACAAAAAATATTTTTTTTTTCGATTTTGGACACTCAAACGGTGTCTCCCGTCATGATGAAATCGAGGCATGGTGGATATGGCCTAAAAGTTTACATTAAACCACGTTCATGAAATCTACAAAAAATATATTTTTTTACGATTTTGGACACTAAAACGGTGTCTCCCGTCATGCTGAAATCGAGACATGGTGGATATGGCCAAAAAGTTGACGTTAGACCACGTTCATGAAATCTACAAAAAATATTTTTTTTTTCGATTTTGGACACTCGAACGGTCTCCCGTCATGCTGAAATCGAGGCATGGTGGATATGGCCTAAAAGTTGACATTAAACCACGTTCATGAATTCTACCAAAAATATATTTTTCAGATTTTGGACACTCAAACTGTGTCTCCCGTCATGATGAAATCGAGGCATGGTGGATATGGCCTAAAAGTTGACGTTAAACCACGTTCATGAAATCTACAAAAAAAAAAAAAAAAAGATTTTGGACACTCAAACGGTGTCTCCAGTCATGCTGAAATCGAGGCATGGTGGATATGGCTTAAAAGTTGACGTTAAACCACGTTCATGAAATCTACAAAAAATATATTTTTTTACGATTTTGGACACTAAAACGGTGTCTCCCGTCATGCTGAAATCGAGACATGGTGGATATGGCCAAAAAGTTGACGTTAGACCACGTTCATGAAATCTACAAAAAATATTTTTTTTTTCGATTTTGGACACTCGAACGGTCTCCCGTCATGCTGAAATCGAGGCATGGTGGATATGGCCTAAAAGTTGACGTTAGACCACGTTCATGAATTCTACCAAAAATATATTTTTCAGATTTTGGACACTCAAACTGTGTCTCCCGTCATGATGAAATCGAGGCATGGTGGATATGGCCTAAAAGTTGACGTTAAACCACGTTCATGAAATCTACAAAAAAAAAAAAAAAAAAGATTTTGGACACTCAAACGGTGTCTCCAGTCATGCTGAAATCGAGGCATGGTGGATATGGCTTAAAAGTTGACGTTAAACCACGTTCATGAAATCTACAAAAAATATATTTTTCAGATTTTGGACACTCAAACGGTGTCTCCCGTCATGATGAAATCGAGGCATGGTGGATATGGCCTAAAAGTTGACGTTAAACCACGTTCATGAAATCTACAAAAAATATTTTTTTTTCCGATTTTGGACACTAAAACGGTGTCTCCCGTCATGCTGAAATCGAGGCATGGTGGATATGGCCAAAAAGTTGACGTTCGACCACGTTCATGAAATCTACAAAAAATATTTTTTTTTTCGATTTTGGACACTCGAACGGTCTCCCGTCATGCTGAAATCGAGGCATGGTGGATATGGCCTAAAAGTTGACATTAAACCACGTTCATGAAATCTACAAAAAATATATTTTTTTACGATTTTGGACACTAAAACGGTGTCTCCCGTCATGCTGAAATCGAGGCATGGTGGATATGGCCTAAAAGTTGACATTAAACCACGTTCATGAAATCTACAAAAAATATATTTTTTTACGATTTTGGACACTAAAACGGTGTCTCCCGTCATGCTGAAATCGAGACATGGTGGATATGGCCAAAAAGTTGACGTTAGACCACGTTCATGAAATCTACAAAAAATATTTTTTTTTTCGATTTTGGACACTCGAACGGTCTTCCGTCATGCTGAAATCGAGGCATGGTGGATATGGCCTAAAAGTTGACATTAAACCACGTTCATGAAATCTACAAAAAATATTTATTTTTCCGATTTTGGACACTCAAACGGTGTCTCCCGTCATGCTGAAATCGAGGCATGGTGGATATGGCCTAAAAGTTGACGTTAGACCACGTTCATGAATTCTACCAAAAATATATTTTTCAGATTTTGGACACTCAAACTGTGTCTCCCGTCATGATGAAATCGAGGCATGGTGGATATGGCCTAAAAGTTGACGTTAAACCACGTTCATGAAATCTACAAAAAAAAAAAAAAAAAAGATTTTGGACACTCAAACGGTGTCTCCAGTCATGCTGAAATCGAGGCATGGTGGATATGGCTTAAAAGTTGACGTTAAACCACGTTCATGAAATCTACAAAAAATATATTTTTCAGATTTTGGACACTCAAACGGTGTCTCCCGTCATGATGAAATCGAGGCATGGTGGATATGGCCTAAAAGTTGACGTTAAACCACGTTCATGAAATCTACAAAAAATATTTTTTTTTCCGATTTTGGACACTAAAACGGTGTCTCCCGTCATGCTGAAATCGAGGCATGGTGGATATGGCCAAAAAGTTGACGTTCGACCACGTTCATGAAATCTACAAAAAATATTTTTTTTTCCGATTTTGGACACTCGAACGGTCTCCCGTCATGCTGAAATCGAGGCATGGTGGATATGGCCTAAAAGTTGACATTAAACCACGTTCATGAAATCTACAAAAAATATATTTTTTTACGATTTTGGACACTCAAACGGTGTCTCCCGTCATGCTGAAATCGAGACATGGTGGATATGGCCAAAAAGTTGACGTTAGACCACGTTCATGAAATCTACAAAAAATATTTTTTTTTTCGATTTTGGACACTCGAACGGTCTCCCGTCATGCTGAAATCGAGGCATGGTGGATATGGCCTAAAAGTTGACATTAAACCACGTTCATGAAATCTACAAAAAATATTTATTTTTCCGATTTTGGACACTCAAACGGTGTCTCCCGTCATGCTGAAATCGAGGCATGGTGGATATGGCCTAAAAGTTGACGTTAGACCACGTTCATGAATTCTACCAAAAATATATTTTTCAGATTTTGGACACTCAAACGGTGTCTCCCGTCATGATGAAATCGAGGCATGGTGGATATGGCCTAAAAGTTGACGTTAAACCACGTTCATGAAATCTACAAAAAAAAAAAAAAAAAAGATTTTGGACACTCAAACGGTGTCTCCCGTCATAATGAAATCGAGGCATGGTGGATATGGCTTAAAAGTTGACGTTAGACCACGTTCATGAAATCTACAAAAAATATATTTTTCAGATTTTGGACACTCAAACGGTGTCTCCCGTCATGCTGAAATCGAGGCATGGTGGATATGGCCAAAAAGTTGACGTTAAACCACGTTCATGAAATCTACAAAAAATATATTTTTCAGATTTTGGACACTCAAACGGTGTCTCCCGTCATGCTGAAATCGAGGCATGGTGGATATGGCCAAAAAGTTGACGTTAGACCACGTTCATGAAATCTACAAAAAATATTTTTTTTTTCGATTTTGGACACTCAAACGGTGTCTCCCGTCATGATGAAATCGAGGCATGGTGGATATGGCCTAAAAGTTTACATTAAACCACGTTCATGAAATCTACAAAAAATATATTTTTTTACGATTTTGGACACTAAAACGGTGTCTCCCGTCATGCTGAAATCGAGACATGGTGGATATGGCCAAAAAGTTGACGTTAGACCACGTTCATGAAATCTACAAAAAATATTTTTTTTTTCGATTTTGGACACTCGAACGGTCTCCCGTCATGCTGAAATCGAGGCATGGTGGATATGGCCTAAAAGTTGACATTAAACCACGTTCATGAATTCTACCAAAAATATATTTTTCAGATTTTGGACACTCAAACTGTGTCTCCCGTCATGATGAAATCGAGGCATGGTGGATATGGCCTAAAAGTTGACGTTAAACCACGTTCATGAAATCTACAAAAAAAAAAAAAAAAAGATTTTGGACACTCAAACGGTGTCTCCAGTCATGCTGAAATCGAGGCATGGTGGATATGGCTTAAAAGTTGACGTTAAACCACGTTCATGAAATCTACAAAAAATATATTTTTTTACGATTTTGGACACTAAAACGGTGTCTCCCGTCATGCTGAAATCGAGACATGGTGGATATGGCCAAAAAGTTGACGTTAGACCACGTTCATGAAATCTACAAAAAATATTTTTTTTTTCGATTTTGGACACTCGAACGGTCTCCCGTCATGCTGAAATCGAGGCATGGTGGATATGGCCTAAAAGTTGACGTTAGACCACGTTCATGAATTCTACCAAAAATATATTTTTCAGATTTTGGACACTCAAACTGTGTCTCCCGTCATGATGAAATCGAGGCATGGTGGATATGGCCTAAAAGTTGACGTTAAACCACGTTCATGAAATCTACAAAAAAAAAAAAAAAAAAGATTTTGGACACTCAAACGGTGTCTCCAGTCATGCTGAAATCGAGGCATGGTGGATATGGCTTAAAAGTTGACGTTAAACCACGTTCATGAAATCTACAAAAAATATATTTTTCAGATTTTGGACACTCAAACGGTGTCTCCCGTCATGATGAAATCGAGGCATGGTGGATATGGCCTAAAAGTTGACGTTAAACCACGTTCATGAAATCTACAAAAAATATTTTTTTTTCCGATTTTGGACACTAAAACGGTGTCTCCCGTCATGCTGAAATCGAGGCATGGTGGATATGGCCAAAAAGTTGACGTTCGACCACGTTCATGAAATCTACAAAAAATATTTTTTTTTTCGATTTTGGACACTCGAACGGTCTCCCGTCATGCTGAAATCGAGGCATGGTGGATATGGCCTAAAAGTTGACATTAAACCACGTTCATGAAATCTACAAAAAATATATTTTTTTACGATTTTGGACACTAAAACGGTGTCTCCCGTCATGCTGAAATCGAGGCATGGTGGATATGGCCTAAAAGTTGACATTAAACCACGTTCATGAAATCTACAAAAAATATATTTTTTTACGATTTTGGACACTAAAACGGTGTCTCCCGTCATGCTGAAATCGAGACATGGTGGATATGGCCAAAAAGTTGACGTTAGACCACGTTCATGAAATCTACAAAAAATATTTTTTTTTTCGATTTTGGACACTCGAACGGTCTTCCGTCATGCTGAAATCGAGGCATGGTGGATATGGCCTAAAAGTTGACATTAAACCACGTTCATGAAATCTACAAAAAATATTTATTTTTCCGATTTTGGACACTCAAACGGTGTCTCCCGTCATGCTGAAATCGAGGCATGGTGGATATGGCCTAAAAGTTGACGTTAGACCACGTTCATGAATTCTACCAAAAATATATTTTTCAGATTTTGGACACTCAAACTGTGTCTCCCGTCATGATGAAATCGAGGCATGGTGGATATGGCCTAAAAGTTGACGTTAAACCACGTTCATGAAATCTACAAAAAAAAAAAAAAAAAAGATTTTGGACACTCAAACGGTGTCTCCAGTCATGCTGAAATCGAGGCATGGTGGATATGGCTTAAAAGTTGACGTTAAACCACGTTCATGAAATCTACAAAAAATATATTTTTCAGATTTTGGACACTCAAACGGTGTCTCCCGTCATGATGAAATCGAGGCATGGTGGATATGGCCTAAAAGTTGACGTTAAACCACGTTCATGAAATCTACAAAAAATAATTTTTTTTCCGATTTTGGACACTAAAACGGTGTCTCCCGTCATGCTGAAATCGAGGCATGGTGGATATGGCCAAAAAGTTGACGTTCGACCACGTTCATGAAATCTACAAAAAATATTTTTTTTTCCGATTTTGGACACTCGAACGGTCTCCCGTCATGCTGAAATCGAGGCATGGTGGATATGGCCTAAAAGTTGACATTAAACCACGTTCATGAAATCTACAAAAAATATATTTTTTTACGATTTTGGACACTCAAACGGTGTCTCCCGTCATGCTGAAATCGAGACATGGTGGATATGGCCAAAAAGTTGACGTTAGACCACGTTCATGAAATCTACAAAAAATATTTTTTTTTTCGATTTTGGACACTCGAACGGTCTCCCGTCATGCTGAAATCGAGGCATGGTGGATATGGCCTAAAAGTTGACATTAAACCACGTTCATGAAATCTACAAAAAATATTTATTTTTCCGATTTTGGACACTCAAACGGTGTCTCCCGTCATGCTGAAATCGAGGCATGGTGGATATGGCCTAAAAGTTGACGTTAGACCACGTTCATGAATTCTACCAAAAATATATTTTTCAGATTTTGGACACTCAAACGGTGTCTCCCGTCATGATGAAATCGAGGCATGGTGGATATGGCCTAAAAGTTGACGTTAAACCACGTTCATGAAATCTACAAAAAAAAAAAAAAAAAAGATTTTGGACACTCAAACGGTGTCTCCCGTCATAATGAAATCGAGGCATGGTGGATATGGCTTAAAAGTTGACGTTAGACCACGTTCATGAAATCTACAAAAAATATATTTTTCAGATTTTGGACACTCAAACGGTGTCTCCCGTCATGCTGAAATCGAGGCATGGTGGATATGGCCAAAAAGTTGACGTTAGACCACGTTCATGAAATCTACAAAAAATATTTTTTTTTTCGATTTTGGACACTCAAACGGTGTCTCCCGTCATGATGAAATCGAGGCATGGTGGATATGGCCTAAAAGTTGACGTTAAACCACGTTCATGAAATCTACAAAAAATACATTTTTCAGATTTTGGACACTCAAACTGTGTCTCCCGTCATGATGAAATCGAGGCATGGTGGATATGGCCTAAAAGTTGACGTTAAACCACGTTCATGAAATCTACAAAAAATATTTTTTTTTCCGATTTTGGACACTAAAACGGTGTCTCCCGTCATGCTGAAATCGAGGCATGGTGGATATGGCCAAAAAGTTGACGTTCGACCACGTTCATGAAATCTACAAAAAATATTTTTTTTTTCGATTTTGGACACTCGAACGGTCTCCCGTCATGCTGAAATCGAGGCATGGTGGATATGGCCTAAAAGTTTACATTAAACCACGTTCATGAAATCTACAAAAAATATATTTTTTTACGATTTTGGACACTAAAACGGTGTCTCCCGTCATGCTGAAATCGAGACATGGTGGATATGGCCAAAAAGTTGACGTTAGACCACGTTCATGAAATCTACAAAAAATATTTTTTTTTTCGATTTTGGACACTCGAACGGTCTCCCGTCATGCTGAAATCGAGGCATGGTGGATATGGCCTAAAAGTTGACATTAAACCACGTTCATGAAATCTACAAAAAATATTTATTTTTCCGATTTTGGACACTCAAACGGTGTCTCCCGTCATGCTGAAATCGAGGCATGGTGGATATGGCCTAAAAGTTGACGTTAGACCACGTTCATGAATTCTACCAAAAATATATTTTTCAGATTTTGGACACTCAAACGGTGTCTCCCGTCATGATGAAATCGAGGCATGGTGGATATGGCCTAAAAGTTGACGTTAAACCACGTTCATGAAATCTACAAAAAAAAAAAAAAAAAAGATTTTGGACACTCAAACGGTGTCTCCAGTCATGCTGAAATCGAGGCATGGTGGATATGGCTTAAAAGTTGACGTTAGACCACGTTCATGAAATCTACAAAAAATATATTTTTCAGATTTTGGACACTCAAACGGTGTCTCCCGTCATGCTGAAATCGAGGCATGGTGGATATGGCCAAAAAGTTGACGTTAGACCACGTTCATGAAATCTACAAAAAATATTTTATTTTCCGATTTTGGACACTCGAACGGTCTCCCGTCATGCTGAAATCGAGGCATGGTGGATATGGCCTAAAAGTTGACATTAAACCACGTTCATGAAATCTACAAAAAATATATTTTTTTACGATTTTGGACACTAAAACGGTGTCTCCCGTCATGCTGAAATCGAGGCATGGTGGATATGGCCAAAAAGTTGACGTTAGACCACGTTCATGAAATCTACAAAAAATATTTTTTTTTCAGATTTTGGACACTAAAACGGTGTCTCCCGTCATGCTGAAATCGAGGCATGGTGGATATGGCCAAAAAGTTGACGTTAGACCACGTTCATGAAATCTACAAAAAATATATATTTTTCCGATTTTGGACACTCGAACGGTGTCCCCCGTCATGATGAAATCGAGGCATGGTGGATATGGCCTAAAAGTTGACATTAAACCACGTTCATGAAATCTACAAAAAATATATTTTTTTACGATTTTGGACACTAAAACGGTGTCTCCCGTCATGCTGAAATCGAGGCATGGTGGATATGGCCAAAAAGTTGACGTTAGACCACGTTCATGAAATCTACAAAAAATATATTTTTTTCCGATTTTGGACACTCAAACGGTGTCTCCCGTCATGCTGAAATCGAGGCATGGTGGATATGGCCTAAAAGTTGACGTTAGACCACGTTCATGAATTCTACCAAAAATATATTTTTCAGATTTTGGACACTCAAACGGTGTCCCCCGTCATGATGAAATCGAGGCATGGTGGATATGGCCTAAAAGTTGACGTTAAACCACGTTCATGAAATCTACAAAAAATATTTTTTTTTCAGATTTTGGACACTCAAACGGTGTCTCCCGTCATGCTGAAATCGGGGCATATGGCTTAAAAGTTGACGTTAGACCACGTTCATGAAATCTACAAAAAATATATTTTTAAGATTTTGGACACTCAAACGGTGTCTCCCGTCATGATGAAATCGAGGCATGGTGGATATGGCCTAAAAGTTGACGTTAAACCACGTTCATGAAATCTACAAAAAATATTATTTTTTTTCGATTTTGGACACTAAAACGGTGTCTCCCGTCATGCTGAAATCGAGGCATGGTGGATATGGCCAAAAAGTTGACGTTAGACCACGTTCATGAAATCTACAAAAAATATTTTTTTTTTCGATTTTGGACACTAAAACGGTGACTCCCGTCATGCTGAAATCGAGGCATGGTGGATATGGCCTAAAAGTTGACGTTAGACCACGTTCATGAATTCTACCAAAAATATATTTTTCAGATTTTGGACACTCAAACGGTGTCTCCCGTCATGATGAAATCGAGGCATGGTAGATATGGCCTAAAAGTTGACGTTAAACCACGTTCATGAAATCTACAAAAAATATTTTTTTTTCCGATTTTGGACACATAAACGGTGTCTCCCGTCATGCTGAAATCGAGGCATGGTGGATATGGCCAAAAAGTTGACGTTAGACCACGTTCATGAAATCTACAAAATATATATTTTTTTTCGATTTTGGACACTAAAACAGTGTCTCCCGTCATGCTGAAATCGAGGCATGGTGGATATGGCCTAAAAGTTGACGTTAGACCACGTTCATGAATTCTACCAAAAATATATTTTTCAGATTTTGGACACTCAAACGGTGTCTCCCGTCATGATGAAATCGAGGCATGGTAGATATGGCCTAAAAGTTGACGTTAAACCACGTTCATGAAATCTACAAAAAATATTTTTTTTTCCGATTTTGGACACTAAAACGGTGTCTCCCGTCATGCTGAAATCGAGGCATGGTGGATATGGCCAAAAAGTTGACGTTAGACCACGTTCATGAAATCTACAAAAAATATTTTTTTTTCAGATTTTGGACACTAAAACGGTGTCTCCCGTCATGCTGAAATCGAGGCATGGTGGATATGGCCAAAAAGTTGACGTTAGACCACGTTCATGAAATCTACAAAAAATATATATTTTTCCGATTTTGGACACTCGAACGGTCTCCCGTCATGCTGAAATCGAGGCATGGTGGATATGGCCTAAAAGTTGACATTAAACCACGTTCATGAAATCTACAAAAAATATATTTTTTTCCGATTTTGGACACTCAAACGGTGTCTCCCGTCATGCTGAAATCGAGGCATGGTGGATATGGCCTAAAAGTTGACGTTAGACCACGTTCATGAATTCTACCAAAAATATATTTTTCAGATTTTGGACACTCAAACGGTGTCCCCCGTCATGATGAAATCGAGGCATGGTGGATATGGCCTAAAAGTTGACGTTAAACCACGTTCATGAAATCTACAAAAAATATTTTTTTTTCAGATTTTGGACACTCAAACGGTCTCCCGTCATGCTGAAATCGAGGCATGGTGGATATGGCCTAAAAGTTGACATTAAACCACGTTCATGAAATCTACAAAAAATATATTTTTTTCCGATTTTGGACACTCAAACGGTGTCTCCCGTCATGCTGAAATCGAGGCATGGTGGATATGGCCTAAAAGTTGACGTTAGACCACGTTCATGAATTCTACCAAAAATATATTTTTCAGATTTTGGACACTCAAACGGTGTCCCCCGTCATGATGAAATCGAGGCATGGTGGATATGGCCTAAAAGTTGACGTTAAACCACGTTCATGAAATCTACAAAAAATATTTTTTTTTCAGATTTTGGACACTCAAACGGTGTCTCCCGTCATGCTGAAATCGGGGCATATGGCTTAAAAGTTGACGTTAGACCACGTTCATGAAATCTACAAAAAATATATTTTTAAGATTTTGGACACTCAAACGGTGTCTCCCGTCATGATGAAATCGAGGCATGGTGGATATGGCCTAAAAGTTGACGTTAAACCACGTTCATGAAATCTACAAAAAATATTATTTTTTTTCGATTTTGGACACTAAAACGGTGTCTCCCGTCATGCTGAAATCGAGGCATGGTGGATATGGCCAAAAAGTTGACGTTAGACCACGTTCATGAAATCTACAAAAAATATTTTTTTTTTCGATTTTGGACACTAAAACGGTGACTCCCGTCATGCTGAAATCGAGGCATGGTGGATATGGCCTAAAAGTTGACGTTAGACCACGTTCATGAATTCTACCAAAAATATATTTTTCAGATTTTGGACACTCAAACGGTGTCTCCCGTCATGATGAAATCGAGGCATGGTAGATATGGCCTAAAAGTTGACGTTAAACCACGTTCATGAAATCTACAAAAAATATTTTTTTTTCCGATTTTGGACACATAAACGGTGTCTCCCGTCATGCTGAAATCGAGGCATGGTGGATATGGCCAAAAAGTTGACGTTAGACCACGTTCATGAAATCTACAAAATATATTTTTTTTTTCGATTTTGGACACTAAAACAGTGTCTCCCGTCATGCTGAAATCGAGGCATGGTGGATATGGCCTAAAAGTTGACGTTAGACCACGTTCATGAATTCTACCAAAAATATATTTTTCAGATTTTGGACACTCAAACGGTGTCTCCCGTCATGATGAAATCGAGGCATGGTAGATATGGCCTAAAAGTTGACGTTAAACCACGTTCATGAAATCTACAAAAAATATTTTTTTTTCCGATTTTGGACACTAAAACGGTGTCTCCCGTCATGCTAAAATCGAGGCATGGTGGATATGGCCTAAAAGTTGACATTAAACCACGTTCATGAAATCTACAAAAAATATATTTTTTTCCGATTTTGGACACTCAAACGGTGTCTCCCGTCATGCTGAAATCGAGGCATGGTGGATATGGCCTAAAAGTTGACGTTAGACCACGTTCATGAATTCTACCAAAAATATATTTTTCAGATTTTGGACACTCAAACGGTGTCTCCCGTCATGATGAAATCGAGGCATGGTGGATATGGCCTAAAAGTTGACGTTAAACCACGTTCATGAAATCTACAAAAAATATATTTTTCAGATTTTGGACACTCAAACGGTGTCTCCCGTCATGATGAAATCGAGGCATGGTGGATATGGCCTAAAAGTTGACGTTAAACCACGTTCATGAAATCTACAAAAAAAAAAAAAAAAAAGATTTTGGACACTCAAACGGTGTCTCCCGTCATGATGAAATCGAGGCATGGTGGATATGGCTTAAAAGTTGACGTTAGACCACGTTCATGAAATCTACAAAAAATATATTTTTCAGATTTTGGACACTCAAACGGTGTCTCCCGTCATGCTGAAATCGAGGCATGGTGGATATGGCCTAAAAGTTGACGTTAGACCACGTTCATGAAATCTACAAAATATATTTTTTTTTTCGATTTTGGACACTAAAACAGTGTCTCCCGTCATGCTGAAATCGAGGCATGGTGGATATGGCCTAAAAGTTGACGTTAGACCACGTTCATGAATTCTACCAAAAATATATTTTTCAGATTTTGGACACTCAAACGGTGTCTCCCGTCATGATGAAATCGAGGCATGGTAGATATGGCCTAAAAGTTGACGTTAAACCACGTTCATGAAATCTACAAAAAATATTTTTTTTCCGATTTTGGACACTAAAACGGTGTCTCCCGTCATGCTAAAATCGAGGCATGGTGGATATGGCCTAAAAGTTGACATTAAACCACGTTCATGAAATCTACAAAAAATAAAAAAAATTCCGATTTTGGACACTCAAACGGTGTCTCCCGTCATGCTGAAATCGAGGCATGGTGGATATGGCCTAAAAGTTGACGTTAGACCACGTTCATGAATTCTACCAAAAATATATTTTTCAGATTTTGGACACTCAAACGGTGTCTCCCGTCATGCTGAAATCGAGGCATGGTGGATATGGCCTAAAAGTTGACGTTAAACCACGTTCATGAAATCTACAAAAAATATATTTTTCAGATTTTGGACACTCAAACGGTGTCTCCCGTCATGATGAAATCGAGGCATGGTGAATATGGCCTAAAAGTTGACGTTAAACCACGTTCATGAAATCTACAAAAAAAAAAAAAAAAAAGATTTTGGACACTCAAACGGTGTCTCCCGTCATGATGAAATCGAGGCATGGTGGATATGGCTTAAAAGTTGACGTTAGACCACGTTCATGAAATCTACAAAAAATATATTTTTCAGATTTTGGACACTCAAACGGTGTCTCCCGTCATGCTGAAATCGAGGCATGGTGGATATGGCCTAAAAGTTGACGTTAAACCACGTTCATGAAATCTACAAAAAATATTTTTTTTTCCGATTTTGGACACTAAAACGGTGTCTCCCGTCATGCTGAAATCGAGGCATGGTGGATATGGCCAAAAAGTTGACGTTAGACCACGTTCATGAAATCTACAAAAAATATATATTTTTCCGATTTTGGACACTCGAACGGTCTCCCGTCATGCTGAAATCGAGGCATGGTGGATATGGCCTAAAAGTTGACATTAAACCACGTTCATGAAATCTACAAAAAATATTTTTTTTTCCGATTTTGGACACTCAAACGGTGTCTCCCGTCATGCTGAAATCGAGGCATGGTGGATATGGCCTAAAAGTTGACGTTAGACCACGTTCATGAATTCTACCAAAAATATATTTTTCAGATTTTGGACAATCAAACGGTGTCCCCCGTCATGATGAAATCGAGGCATGGTGGATATGGCCTAAAAGTTGACGTTAAACCACGTTCATGAAATCTACAAAAAATATTTTTTTTTCAGATTTTGGACACTCAAACGGTGTCTCCCGTCATGCTGAAATCGAGGCATATGGCTTAAAAGTTGACGTTAGACCACGTTCATGAAATCTACAAAAAATATATTTTTAAGATTTTGGACACTCAAACGGTGTCTCCCGTCATGCTGAAATCGAGGCATGGTGGATATGGCCTAAAAGTTGACTTTAGACCACGTTCATGAATTCTACCAAAAATATATTTTTCAGATTTTGGACACTCAAACGGTGTCTCCCGTCATGATGAAATCGAGGCATGGTAGATATGGCCTAAAAGTTGACGTTAAACCACGTTCATGAAATCTACAAAAAATAATTTTTTTTCCGATTTTGGACACTAAAACGGTGTCTCCCGTCATGCTGAAATCGAGGCATGGTGGATATGGCCAAAAAGTTGACGTTAGACCACGTTCATGAAATCTACAAAAAATATATATTTTTCCGATTTTGGACACTCGAACGGTCTCCCGTCATGCTGAAATCGAGGCATGGTGGATATGGCCTAAAAGTTGACATTAAACCACGTTCATGAAATCTACAAAAAATATTTTTTTTTCCGATTTTGGACACTCAAACGGTGTCTCCCGTCATGCTGAAATCGAGGCATGGTGGATATGGCCTAAAAGTTGACGTTAGACCACGTACATGAATTCTACCAAAAATATATTTTTCAGATTTTGGACAATCAAACGGTGTCCCCCGTCATGATGAAATCGAGGCATGGTGGATATGGCCTAAAAGTTGACGTTAAACCACGTTCATGAAATCTACAAAAAATATTTTTTTTTCAGATTTTGGACACTCAAACGGTGTCTCCCGTCATGCTGAAATCGAGGCATATGGCTTAAAAGTTGACGTTAGACCACGTTCATGAAATCTACAAAAAATATATTTTTCAGATTTTGGACACTAAAACGGTGTCTCCCGTCATGCTGAAATCGAGGCATGGTGGATATGGCCTAAAAGTTGACGTTAGACCACGTTCATGAATTCTACCAAAAATATATTTTTCAGATTTTGGACACTCAAACGGTGTCCCCCGTCATGATGAAATCGAGGCATGGTGGATATGGCCTAAAAGTTGACGTTAAACCACGTTCATGAAATCTACAAAAAATATTTTTTTTTCAGATTTTGGACACTCAAACGGTGTCTCCCGTCATGCTGAAATCGAGGCATATGGCTTAAAAGTTGACGTTAGACCACGTTCATGAAATCTACAAAAAATATATTTTTAAGATTTTGGACACTCAAACGGTGTCTCCCGTCATGCTGAAATCGAGGCATGGTGGATATGGCCTAAAAGTTGACTTTAGACCACGTTCATGAATTCTACCAAAAATATATTTTTCAGATTTTGGACACTCAAACGGTGTCTCCCGTCATGATGAAATCGAGGCATGGTAGATATGGCCTAAAAGTTGACGTTAAACCACGTTCATGAAATCTACAAAAAATAATTTTTTTTCCGATTTTGGACACATAAACGGTGTCTCCCGTCATGCTGAAATCGAGGCATGGTGGATATGGCCTAAAAGTTGACGTTAAACCACGTTCATGAAATCTACAAAAAATATTTTTTTTTCCGATTTTGGACACTAAAACGGTGTCTCCCGTCATGCTGAAATCGAGGCATGGTGGATATGGCCAAAAAGTTGACGTTAGACCACGTTCATGAAATCTACAAAAAAAAAAAAAAAATACGATTTTGGACACTCGAACGGTGTCTCCCGTCATGCTGAAATCGAGGCATGGTGGATATGGCTTAAAAGTTGACATTAGACCACGTTCATGAAATCTACAAAAAATATATTTTTCAGATTTTGGACACTCAAACGGTGTCTCCCGTCATGCTGAAATCGAGGCATGGTGGATATGGCCTAAAAGTTGACGTTAAACCACGTTCATGAAATCTACAAAAAATATTTTTTTTTCCGATTTTGGACACTAAAACGGTGTCTCCCGTCATGCTGAAATCAAGGCATGGTGGATATGGCCAAAAAGTTGACGTTAGACCACATTCATGAAATCTACAAAAAATATTTTTTTTCCCGATTTTGGACACTCGAACGGTCTCCCGTCATGCTGAAATCGAGACATGGTGGATATGGCCAAAAAGTTGACGTTAGACCACGTTCATGAAATCTACAAAAAATATTTTTTTTTCCGATTTTGGATACTCGAACGGTCTCCCGTCATGCTGAAATCGAGGCATGGTGGATATGGCCTAAAAGTTGACGTTAGACCACGTTCATGAATTCTACCAAAAATATATTTTTCAGATTTTGGACACTCAAACGGTGTCTCCCGTCATGATGAAATCGAGGCATGGTGGATATGGCCTAAAAGTTGACGTTAAACCACGTTCATGAAATCTACAAAAAAAAAAAAAAAAAAGATTTTGGACACTCAAACGGTGTCTCCCGTCATGCTGAAATCGAGGCATGGTGGATATGGCTTAAAAGTTGACGTTAGACCACGTTCATGAAATCTACAAAAAATATATTTTTCAGATTTTGGACACTCAAACGGTGTCTCCCGTCATGATGAAATCGAGGCATGGTGGATATGGCCTAAAAGTTGACGTTAAACCACGTTCATGAAATCTACAAAAAATATTTTTTTTTCCGATTTTTGACACTAAAACGGTGTCTCCCGTCATGCTGAAATCGAGGCATGGTGGATATGGCCAAAAAGTTGACGTTAGACCACGTTCATGAAATCTACAAAAAATATTTTTTTTTCCGATTTTGGACACTCGAACGGTCTCCCGTCATGCTGAAATCGAGACATGGTGGATATGGCCAAAAAGTTGACGTTTGACCACGTTCATGAAATCTACAAAAAAAAATTTTTTTTCTGATTTTGGACACTCGAACGGTCTCCCGTCATGCTGAAATCGAGACATGGTGGATATGGCCAAAAAGTTGACGTTAGACCACGTTCATGAAATCTACAAAAAATAATTTTTTTTCCGATTTTGGACACTAAAACGGTGTCTCCCGTCATGCTGAAATCGAGGCATGGTGGATATGGCCTAAAAGTTGACGTTAGACCACGTTCATGAATTCTACCAAAAATATATTTTTCAGATTTTGGACACTCAAACGGTGTCTCCCGTCATGATGAAATCGAGGCATGGTGGATATGGCCTAAAAGTTGACGTTAAACCACGTTCATGAAATCTACAAAAAATATATTTTTCAGATTTTGGACACTCAAACGGTGTCTCCCGTCATGCTGAAATCGAGGCATGGTGGATATGGCCTAAAAGTTGACGTTAAACCACGTTCATGAAATCTAAAAAAAATATATATTTTTCCGATTTTGGACACTCGAACGGACTCCCGTCATGCTGAAATCGAGGCATGGTGGATATGGCCTAAAAGTTGACATTAAACCACGTTCATGAAATCTACAAAATATATTTTTTTTCCCGATTTTGGACACTCAAACGGTGTCTCCCGTCATGCTGAAATCGAGGCATGGTGGATATGGCCTAAAAGTTGACGTTAGACCACGTTCATGAATTCTACCAAAAATATATTTTTCCGATTTTGGACAATCAAACGGTGTCCCCCGTCATGATGAAATCGAGGCATGGTGGATATGGCCTAAAAGTTGACGTTAAACCACGTTCATGAAATCTACAAAAAATATTTTTTTTTCAGATTTTGGACACTCAAACGGTGTCTCCCGTCATGCTGAAATCGAGGCATATGGCTTAAAAGTTGACGTTAGACCACGTTCATGAAATCTACAAAAAATATATTTTTCAGATTTTGGACACTCAAACGGTGTCTCCCGTCATGATGAAATCGAGGCATGGTGGATATGGCCTAAAAGTTGACGTTAAACCACGTTCATGAAATCTACAAAAAATATTTTTTTTTCCGATTTTGGACACTAAAACGGTGTCTCCCGTCATGCTGAAATCGAGGCATGGTGGATATGGCCTAAAAGTTGACGTTAGACCACGTTCATGAATTCTACCAAAAATATATTTTTCAGATTTTGGACACTCAAACGGTGTCCCCCGTCATGATGAAATCGAGGCATGGTGGATATGGCCTAAAAGTTGACGTTAAACCACGTTCATGAAATCTACAAAAAATATTTTTTTTTCAGATTTTGGACACTCAAACGGTGTCTCCCGTCATGCTGAAATCGAGGCATATGGCTTAAAAGTTGACGTTAGACCACGTTCATGAAATCTACAAAAAATATATTTTTAAGGTTTTGGACACTCAAACGGTGTCTCCCGTCATGCTGAAATCGAGGCATGGTGGATATGGCTTAAAAGTTGACGTTAGACCACGTTCATGAATTCTACCAAAAATATATTTTTCAGATTTTGGACACTCAAACGGTGTCTCCCGTCATGCTGAAATCGAGGCATGGTGGATATGGCCTAAAAGTTGACGTTAAACCACGTTCATGAAATCTACAAAAAATATTTTTTTTTCCGATTTTGGACACTAAAACGGTGTCTCCCGTCATGCTAAAATCGAGGCATGGTGGATATGGCCAAAAAGTTGACGTTAGACCACGTTCATGAAATCTACAAAAAAAAAAAAAAATCCGATTTTGGACACTCGAACGGTCTCCCGTCATGCTGAAATCGAGGCATGGTGGATATGGCCTAAAAGTTGACATTAAACCACGTTCATGAAATCTACAAAAAATATTTTTTTTTCCGATTTTGGACACTCAAACGGTGTCTCCCGTCATGCTGAAATCGAGGCATGGTGGATATGGCCTAAAAGTTGACGTTAGACCACGTTCATGAATTCTACCAAAAATATATTTTTCAGATTTTGGACACTCAAACGGTGTCTCCCGTCATGATGAAATCGAGGCATGGTGGATATGGCCTAAAAGTTGACGTTAAACCACGTTCATGAAATCTACAAAAAAAAAAAGATTTTGGACACTCAAACGGTGTCTCCCGTCATGCTGAAATCGAGGCATGGTGGATATGGCTTAAAAGTTGACGTTAGACCACGTTCATGAAATCTACAAAAAATATATTTTTCAGATTTTGGACACTCAAACGGTGTCTCCCGTCATGCTGAAATCGAGGCATGGTGGATATGGCCTAAAAGTTGACGTTAAACCACGTTCATGAAATCTACAAAAAATATTTTTTTTTCCGATTTTGGACACTAAAACGGTGTCTCCCGTCATGCTGAAATCGAGGCATGGTGGATATGGCCAAAAAGTTGACGTTAGACCACGTTCATGAAATCTACAAAAAATATTTTTTTTCCCGATTTTGGACACTCGAACGGTCTCCCGTCATGCTGAAATCGAGACATGGTGGATATGGCCAAAAAGTTGACGTTAGACCACGTTCATGAAATCTACAAAAAATATTTTTTTTTCCGATTTTGGATACTCGAACGGTCTCCCGTCATGCTGAAATCGAGGCATGGTGGATATGGCTTAAAAGTTGACGTTAGACCACGTTCATGAAATCTACAAAAAATATATTTTTCCGATTTTGGACACTCAAACGGTGTCTCCCGTCATGCTGAAATCGAGACATGGTGGATATGGCCAAAAAGTTGACGTTAGACCACGTTCATGAAATCTACAAAAAAAAAAAAAAAATCCGATTTTGGACACTCGAACGGTCTCCCGTCATGCTGAAATCGAGGCATGGTGGATATGGCCTAAAAGTTGACATTAAACCACGTTCATGAAATCTACAAAAAATATTTTTTTTTCCGATTTTGGACACTCAAACGGTGTCTCCCGTCATGCTGAAATCGAGGCATGGTGGATATGGCCTAAAAGTTGACGTTAGACCACGTTCATGAATTCTACCAAAAATATATTTTTCAGATTTTGGACACTCAAACGGTGTCTCCCGTCATGATGAAATCGAGGCATGGTGGATATGGCCTAAAAGTTGACGTTAAACCACGTTCATGAAATCTACAAAAAAAAAAAAAAAAAAGATTTTGGACACTCAAACGGTGTCTCCCGTCATGCTGAAATCGAGGCATGGTGGATATGGCTTAAAAGTTGACGTTAGACCACGTTCATGAAATCTACAAAAAATATATTTTTCAGATTTTGGACACTCAAACGGTGTCTCCCGTCATGCTGAAATCGAGGCATGGTGGATATGGCCTAAAAGTTGACGTTAAACCACGTTCATGAAATCTACAAAAAATATTTTTTTTTCCGATTTTGGACACTAAAACGGTGTCTCCCGTCATGCTGAAATCGAGGCATGGTGGATATGGCCAAAAAGTTGACGTTAGACCACGTTCATGAAATCTACAAAAAATATTTTTTTTCCCGATTTTGGACACTCGAACGGTCTCCCGTCATGCTGAAATCGAGACATGGTGGATATGGCCAAAAAGTTGACGTTAGACCACGTTCATGAAATCTACAAAAAATATTTTTTTTTCCGATTTTGGATACTCGAACGGTCTCCCGTCATGCTGAAATCGAGGCATGGTGGATATGGCCTAAAAGTTGACGTTAGACCACGTTCATGAATTCTACCAAAAATATATTTTTCAGATTTTGGACACTCAAACGGTGTCTCCCGTCATGATGAAATCGAGGCATGGTGGATATGGCCTAAAAGTTGACGTTAAACCACGTTCATGAAATCTACAAAAAAAAAAAAAAAAGATTTTGGACACTCAAACGGTGTCTCCCGTCATGCTGAAATCGAGGCATGGTGGATATGGCTTAAAAGTTGACGTTAGACCACGTTCATGAAATCTACAAAAAATATATTTTTCCGATTTTGGACACTCAAACGGTGTCTCCCGTCATGATGAAATCGAGGCATGGTGGATATGGCCTAAAAGTTGACGTTAAACCACGTTCATGAAATCTACAAAAAATATTTTTTTTTCCGATTTTGGACACTAAAACGGTGTCTCCCGTCATGCTGAAATCGAGGCATGGTGGATATGGCCAAAAAGTTGACGTTAGACCACGTTCATGAAATCTACAAAAAATATTTTTTTTCCCGATTTTGGACACTCGAACGGTCTCCCGTCATGCTGAAATCGAGGCATGGTGGATATGGCCTAAAAGTTGACGTTAGACCACGTTCATGAATTCTACCAAAAATATATTTTTCAGATTTTGGACACTCAAACGGTGTCTCCCGTCATGATGAAATCGAGGCATGGTGGATATGGCCTAAAAGTTGACGTTAAACCACGTTCATGAAATCTACAAAAAAAAAAAAAAAAGATTTTGGACACTCAAACGGTGTCTCCCGTCATGCTGAAATCGAGGCATGGTGGATATGGCCAAAAAGTTGACGTTAGACCACGTTCATGAAATCTACAAAAAAAAATAATAATTCCGATTTTGGACACTCGAACGGTCTCCCGTCATGCTGAAATCGAGGCATGGTGGATATGGCCTAAAAGTTGACATTAAACCACGTTCATGAAATCTACAAAAAATATTTTTTTTTCCGATTTTGGACACTCAAACGGTGTCTCCCGTCATGCTGAAATCGAGGCATGGTGGATATGGCCTAAAAGTTGACGTTAGACCACGTTCATGAATTCTACCAAAAATATATTTTTCAGATTTTGGACACTCAAACGGTGTCTCCCGTCATGATGAAATCGAGGCATGGTGGATATGGCCTAAAAGTTGACGTTAAACCACGTTCATGAAATCTACAAAAAAAAAAAAAAAAAGATTTTGGACACTCAAACGGTGTCTCCCGTCATGCTGAAATCGAGGCATGGTGGATATGGCTTAAAAGTTGACGTTAGACCACGTTCATGAAATCTACAAAAAATATATTTTTCAGATTTTGGACACTCAAACGGTGTCTCCCGTCATGATGAAATCGAGGCATGGTGGATATGGCCTAAAAGTTGACGTTAAACCACGTTCATGAAATCTACAAAAAATATTTTTTTTTCCGATTTTGGACACTAAAACGGTGTCTCCCGTCATGCTGAAATCGAGGCATGGTGGATATGGCCAAAAAGTTGACGTTAGACCACGTTCATGAAATCTACAAAAAATATTTTTTTTTCCGATTTTGGACACTCGAACGATCTCCCGTCATGCTGAAATCGAGACATGGTGGATATGGCCAAAAAGTTGACGTTAGACCACGTTCATGAAATCTACAAAAAATATTTTTTTTTCCGATTTTGGACACTCGAACGGTCTCCCGTCATGCTGAAATCGAGGCATGGTGGATATGGCCTAAAAGTTGACGTTAGACCACGTTCATGAATTCTACCAAAAATATATTTTTCAGATTTTGGACACTAAAACGGTGTCTCCCGTCATGCTGAAATCGAGGCATGGTGGATATGGCCAAAAAGTTGACGTTAGACCACGTTCATGAAATCTACAAAAAATATTTTTTTTTCCGATTTTGGACACTCGAACGGTCTCCCGTCATGCTGAAATCGAGACATGGTGGATATGGCCAAAAAGTTGACGTTAGACCACGTTCATGAAATCTACAAAAAATATTTTTTTTTCCGATTTTGGACACTCGAACGGTCTCCCGTCATGCTGAAATCGAGGCATGGTGGATATGGCCTAAAAGTTGACGTTAGACCACGTTCATGAATTCTACCAAAAATATATTTTTCAGATTTTGGACACTCAAACGGTGTCTCCCGTCATGATGAAATCGAGGCATGGTGGATATGGCCTAAAAGTTGACGTTAAACCACGTTCATGAAATCTACAAAAAAAAAAAAAAAAGATTTTGGACACTCAAACGGTGTCTCCCGTCATGCTGAAATCGAGGCATGGTGGATATGGCTTAAAAGTTGACGTTAGACCACGTTCATGAAATCTACAAAAAATATATTTTTCAGATTTTGGACACTCAAACGGTGTCTCCCGTCATTCTGACATCGAGGCATGGTGGATATGGCCTAAAAGTTGACGTTAAACCACGTTCATGAAATCTACAAAAAATATTTTTTTTTCCGATTTTGGACACTAAAACGGTGTCTCCCGTCATGCTGAAATCGAGGCATGGTGGATATGGCCAAAAAGTTGACGTTAGACCACGTTCATGAAATCTACAAAAAATATTTTTTTTTTCGATTTTGGACACTCGAACGGTCTCCCGTCATGCTGAAATCGAGACATGGTGGATATGGCCAAAAAGTTGACGTTAGACCACGTTCATGAAATCTACAAAAAATATTTTTTTTTCCGATTTTGGATACTCGAACGGTCTCCCGTCATGCTGAAATCGAGGCATGGTGGATATGGCCTAAAAGTTGACGTTAGACCACGTTCATGAATTCTACCAAAAATATATTTTTCAGATTTTGGACACTCAAACGGTGTCTCCCGTCATGATGAAATCGAGGCATGGTGGATATGGCCTAAAAGTTGACGTTAAACCACGTTCATGAAATCTACAAAAAAAAAAAAAAAAGATTTTGGACACTCAAACGGTGTCTCCCGTCATGCTGAAATCGAGGCATGGTGGATATGGCTTAAAAGTTTACGTTAGACCACGTTCATGAAATCTACAAAAAATATATTTTTCCGATTTTGGACACTCAAACGGTGTCTCCCGTCATGATGAAATCGAGGCATGGTGGATATGGCCTAAAAGTTGACGTTAAACCACGTTCATGAAATCTACAAAAAATATTTTTTTTTCCGATTTTGGACACTAAAACGGTGTCTCCCGTCATGCTGAAATCGAGGCATGGTGGATATGGCCAAAAAGTTGACGTTAGACCACGTTCATGAAATCTACAAAAAATATTTTTTTTCCCGATTTTGGACACTCGAACGGTCTCCCGTCATGCTGAAATCGAGGCATGGTGGATATGGCCTAAAAGTTGACGTTAGACCACGTTCATGAATTCTACCAAAAATATATTTTTCAGATTTTGGACACTCAAACGGTGTCTCCCGTCATGATGAAATCGAGGCATGGTGGATATGGCCTAAAAGTTGACGTTAAACCACGTTCATGAAATCTACAAAAAAAAAAAAAAAAGATTTTGGACACTCAAACGGTGTCTCCCGTCATGCTGAAATCGAGGCATGGTGGATATGGCCAAAAAGTTGACGTTAGACCACGTTCATGAAATCTACAAAAAAAAATAATAATTCCGATTTTGGACACTCGAACGGTCTCCCGTCATGCTGAAATCGAGGCATGGTGGATATGGCCTAAAAGTTGACATTAAACCACGTTCATGAAATCTACAAAAAATATTTTTTTTTCCGATTTTGGACACTCAAACGGTGTCTCCCGTCATGCTGAAATCGAGGCATGGTGGATATGGCCTAAAAGTTGACGTTAGACCACGTTCATGAATTCTACCAAAAATATATTTTTCAGATTTTGGACACTCAAACGGTGTCTCCCGTCATGATGAAATCGAGGCATGGTGGATATGGCCTAAAAGTTGACGTTAAACCACGTTCATGAAATCTACAAAAAAAAAAAAAAAAAGATTTTGGACACTCAAACGGTGTCTCCCGTCATGCTGAAATCGAGGCATGGTGGATATGGCTTAAAAGTTGACGTTAGACCACGTTCATGAAATCTACAAAAAATATATTTTTCAGATTTTGGACACTCAAACGGTGTCTCCCGTCATGATGAAATCGAGGCATGGTGGATATGGCCTAAAAGTTGACGTTAAACCACGTTCATGAAATCTACAAAAAATATTTTTTTTTCCGATTTTGGACACTAAAACGGTGTCTCCCGTCATGCTGAAATCGAGGCATGGTGGATATGGCCAAAAAGTTGACGTTAGACCACGTTCATGAAATCTACAAAAAATATTTTTTTTTCCGATTTTGGACACTCGAACGATCTCCCGTCATGCTGAAATCGAGACATGGTGGATATGGCCAAAAAGTTGACGTTAGACCACGTTCATGAAATCTACAAAAAATATTTTTTTTTCCGATTTTGGACACTCGAACGGTCTCCCGTCATGCTGAAATCGAGGCATGGTGGATATGGCCTAAAAGTTGACGTTAGACCACGTTCATGAATTCTACCAAAAATATATTTTTCAGATTTTGGACACTAAAACGGTGTCTCCCGTCATGCTGAAATCGAGGCATGGTGGATATGGCCAAAAAGTTGACGTTAGACCACGTTCATGAAATCTACAAAAAATATTTTTTTTTCCGATTTTGGACACTCGAACGGTCTCCCGTCATGCTGAAATCGAGACATGGTGGATATGGCCAAAAAGTTGACGTTAGACCACGTTCATGAAATCTACAAAAAATATTTTTTTTTCCGATTTTGGACACTCGAACGGTCTCCCGTCATGCTGAAATCGAGGCATGGTGGATATGGCCTAAAAGTTGACGTTAGACCACGTTCATGAATTCTACCAAAAATATATTTTTCAGATTTTGGACACTCAAACGGTGTCTCCCGTCATGATGAAATCGAGGCATGGTGGATATGGCCTAAAAGTTGACGTTAAACCACGTTCATGAAATCTACAAAAAAAAAAAAAAAAGATTTTGGACACTCAAACGGTGTCTCCCGTCATGCTGAAATCGAGGCATGGTGGATATGGCTTAAAAGTTGACGTTAGACCACGTTCATGAAATCTACAAAAAATATATTTTTCAGATTTTGGACACTCAAACGGTGTCTCCCGTCATTCTGAAATCGAGGCATGGTGGATATGGCCTAAAAGTTGACGTTAAACCACGTTCATGAAATCTACAAAAAATATTTTTTTTTCCGATTTTGGACACTAAAACGGTGTCTCCCGTCATGCTGAAATCGAGGCATGGTGGATATGGCCAAAAAGTTGACGTTAGACCACGTTCATGAAATCTACAAAAAATATTTTTTTTTTCGATTTTGGACACTCGAACGGTCTCCCGTCATGCTGAAATCGAGACATGGTGGATATGGCCAAAAAGTTGAAGTTAGACCACGTTCATGAATTCTACCAAAAATATATTTTTCAGATTTTGGACACTCAAACGGTGTCTCCCGTCATGATGAAATCGAGGCATGGTGGATATGGCCTAAAAGTTGACGTTAAACCACGTTCATGAAATCTACAAAAAAAAAAAAAAAAGATTTTGGACACTCAAACGGTGTCTCCCGTCATGCTGAAATCGAGGCATGGTGGATATGGCTTAAAAGTTGACGTTAGACCACGTTCATGAAATCTACAAAAAATATATTTTTCAGATTTTGGACACTCAAACGGTGTCTCCCGTCATGCTGAAATCGAGGCATGGTGGATATGGCCTAAAAGTTGACGTTAAACCACGTTCATGAAATCTACAAAAAATATTTTTTTTTCCGATTTTGGACACTAAAACGGTGTCTCCCGTCATGCTGAAATCGAGGCATGGTGGATATGGCCAAAAAGTTGACGTTAGACCACGTTCATGAAATCTACAAAAAATATATTTTTTTCCGATTTTGGACACTCAAACGGTGTCTCCCGTCATGATGAAATCGAGGCATGGTGGATATGGCCTAAAAGTTGACGTTAAACCACGTTCATGAAATCTACAAAAAATATTTTTTTTTCCGATTTTGGACACTAAAACGGTGTCTCCCGTCATGCTGCAATCGAGGCATGGTGGATATGGCCAAAAAGTTGACGTTAGACCACGTTCATGAAATCTACAAAAAATATTATTTTTTTCGATTTTGGACACTCGAACGGTCTCCCGTCATGCTGAAATCGAGACATGGTGGATATGGCCAAAAAGTTGAAGTTAGACCACGTTCATGAAATCTACAAAAAATATTTTTTTTTCCGATTTTGGACACTCGAACGGTCTCCCGTCATGCTGAAATCGAGACATGGTGGATATGGCCAAAAAGTTGACGTTAGACCACGTTCATGAAATCTACAAAAAATATTTTTTTTTACGATTTTGGACACTCGAACGGTCTCCCGTCATGCTGAAATCGAGGCATGGTGGATATGGCCTAAAAGTTGACGTTAGACCACGTTCATGAATTCTACCAAAAATATATTTTTCAGATTTTGGACACTCAAACGGTGTCTCCCGTCATGATGAAATCGAGGCATGGTGGATATGGCCTAAAAGTTGACGTTAAACCACGTTCATGAAATCTACAAAAAAAAAAAAAAAAGATTTTGGACACTCAAACGGTGTCTCCCGTCATGCTGAAATCGAGGCATGGTGGATATGGCTTAAAAGTTGACGTTAGACCACGTTCATGAAATCTACAAAAAATATATTTTTCAGATTTTGGACACTAAAACGGTGTCTCCCGTCATGCTGAAATCGAGGCATGGTGGATATGGCCAAAAAGTTGACGTTAGACCACGTTCATGAAATCTACAAAAAATATTTTTTTTTCCGATTTTGGACACTCGAACGGTCTCCCGTCATGCTGAAATCGAGACATGGTGGATATGGCCAAAAAGTTGACGTTAGACCACGTTCATGAAATCTATAAAAAATATTTTTTTTTCCGATTTTGGACACTCGAACGGTCTCCCGTCATGCTGAAATCGAGGCATGGTGGATATGGCCTAAAAGTTGACGTTAGACCACGTTCATGAAATCTACAAAAAATATTTTTTTTCCCGATTTTGGACACTAAAACGGTGTCTCCCGTCATGATGAAATCGAGGCATGGTGGATATGGCCAAAAAGTTGACGTTAGACCACGTTCATGAAATCTACAAAAAATATATTTTTTTTCGTTTTTGGACACTCGAACGGTCTCCCGTCATGCTGAAATCGAGGCATGGTGGATATGGCCTAAAAGTTGACGTTAGACCACGTTCATGAATTCTACCAAAAATATATTTTTCAGATTTTGGACACTCAAACGGTGTCTCCCGTCATGCTGAAATCGAGGCATGGTGGATATGGCCTAAAAGTTGACGTTAAACCACGTTCATGAAATCTACAAAAAATATTTTTTTTCCCGCTTTTGGACACTAAAACGGTGTCTCCCGTCATGATGAAATCGAGGCATGGTGGATATGGCCTAAAAGTTGACGTTAAACCACGTTCATGAAATCTACAAAAAATATTTTTTTTTCTGATTTTGGACACTAAAACGGTGTCTCCCGTCATGCTGAAATCGAGGCATGGTGGATATGGCCAAAAAGTTGACGTTAGACCACGTTCATGAATTCTACCAAAAATATATTTTTCAGATTTTGGACACTCAAACGGTGTCTCCCGTCATGATGAAATCGAGGCATGGTGGATATGGCCTAAAAGTTGACATTAAACCACGTTCATGAAATCTACAAAAAATATTTTTTTTTCCGATTTTGGACACTCAAACGATGTCTCCCGTCATGCTGAAATCGAGGCATGGTGGATATGGCCTAAAAGTTGACGTTAGACCACGTTCATGAATTCTACCAAAAATATATTTTTCAGATTTTGGACACTCAAACGGTGTCTCCCGTCATGATGAAATCGAGGCATGGTGGATATGGCCTAAAAGTTGACGTTAAACCACGTTCATGAAATCTACAAAAAAAAAAAAAAAAACAGATTTTGGACACTCAAACGGTGTCTCCCGTCATGCTGAAATCGAGGCATGGTGGATATGGCTTAAAAGTTGACGTTAGACCACGTTCATGAAATCTACAAAAAATATATTTTTCAGATTTTGGACACTCAAACGGTGTCTCCCGTCATGCTGAAATCGAGGCATGGTGGATATGGCCTAAAAGTTGACGTTAAACCACGTTCATGAAATCTACAAAAAATATTTTTTTTTCCGATTTTGGACACTAAAACGGTGTCTCCCGTCATGCTGAAATCGAGGCATGGTGGATATGGCCAAAAAGTTGACGTTAGACCACGTTCATGAAATCTACAAAAAATATTTTTTTTTCCGATTTTGGACACTCGAACGGTCTCCCGTCATATTGAAATCGAGGCATGGTGGATATGGCCAAAAAGTTGACGTTAGACCACGTTCATGAAATCTACAAAAAATAATTTTTTTTTCGATTTTGGACACTCGAACGGTCTCCCGTCATGCTGAAATCGAGGCATGGTGGATATGGCCTAAAAGTTGACATTAAACCACGTTCATGAAATCTACAAAAAATATTTTTTTTACGATTTTGGACACTCAAACGGTGTCTCCCATCATGCTGAAATCGAGGCATGGTGGATATGGCCTAAAAGTTGACGTTAAACCACGTTCATGAAATCTACAAAAAATATTTTTTTTCCCGATTTTGGACACTAAAACGGTGTCTCCCGTCATGCTGAAATCGAGACATGGTGGATATGGCCAAAAAGTTGACGTTAGACCACGTTCATGAAATCTACAAAAAATATTTTTTTTTCCGATTTTGGACACTCGAACGGTCTCCCGTCATGCTGAAATCGAGGCATATGGCTTAAAAGTTGACGTTAGACCACGTTCATGAAATCTACAAAAAATATATTTTTCAGATTTTGGACACTAAAACGGTGTCTCCCGTCATGCTGAAATCGAGGCATGGTGGATATGGCCAAAAAGTTGACGTTAGACCACGTTCATGAAATCTACAAAAAATATTTTTTTTTCCGATTTTGGACACTCGAACGGTCTCCCGTCATGCTGAAATCGAGACATGGTGGATATGGCCAAAAAGTTGACGTTAGACCACGTTCATGAAATCTATAAAAAATATTTTTTTTTCCGATTTTGGACACTCGAACGGTCTCCCGTCATGCTGAAATCGAGGCATGGTGGATATGGCCTAAAAGTTGACGTTAGACCACGTTCATGAAATCTACAAAACATATTTTTTTTCCCGATTTTGGACACTAAAACGGTGTCTCCCGTCATGATGAAATCGAGGCATGGTGGATATGGCCAAAAAGTTGACGTTAGACCACGTTCATGAAATCTACAAAAAATATTTTTTTTTTCGTTTTTGGACACTCGAACGGTCTCCCGTCATGCTGAAATCGAGGCATGGTGGATATGGCCTAAAAGTTGACGTTAGACCACGTTCATGAATTCTACCAAAAATATATTTTTCAGATTTTGGACACTCAAACGGTGTCTCCCGTCATGCTGAAATCGAGGCATGGTGGATATGGCCTAAAAGTTGACGTTAAACCACGTTCATGAAATCTACAAAAAATATTTTTTTTCCCGATTTTGGACACTAAAACGTTGTCTCCCGTCATGATGAAATCGAGGCATGGTGGATATGGCCTAAAAGTTGACGTTAAACCACGTTCATGAAATCTACAAAAAATATTTTTTTTTCCGATTTTGGACACTAAAACGGTGTCTCCCGTCATGCTGAAATCGAGGCATGGTGGATATGGCCAAAAAGTTGACGTTAGACCACGTTCATGAATTCTACCAAAAATATATTTTTCAGATTTTGGACACTCAAACGGTGTCTCCCGTCATGATGAAATCGAGGCATGGTGGATATGGCCTAAAAGTTGACATTAAACCACGTTCATGAAATCTACAAAAAATATTTTTTTTTCCGATTTTGGACACTCAAACGATGTCTCCCGTCATGCTGAAATCGAGGCATGGTGGATATGGCCTAAAAGTTGACGTTAGACCACGTTCATGAATTCTACCAAAAATATATTTTTCAGATTTTGGACACTCAAACGGTGTCTCCCGTCATGATGAAATCGAGGCATGGTGGATATGGCCTAAAAGTTGACGTTAAACCACGTTCATGAAATCTACAAAAAAAAAAAAAAAACAGATTTTGGACACTCAAACGGTGTCTCCCGTCATGCTGAAATCGAGGCATGGTGGATATGGCCTAAAAGTTGACATTAAACCACGTTCATGAAATCTACAAAAAATATTTTTTTTTCGATTTTGGACACTCGAACGGTCTCCCGTCATGCTGAAATCGAGGCATGGTGGATATGGCCTAAAAGTTGACATTAAACCACGTTCATGAAATCTACAAAAAATATTTTTTTTACGATTTTGGACACTCAAACGGTGTCTCCCATCATGCTGAAATCGAGGCATGGTGGATATGGCCTAAAAGTTGACGTTAAACCACGTTCATGAAATCTACAAAAAATATTTTTTTTCCCGATTTTGGACACTAAAACGGTGTCTCCCGTCATGCTGAAATCGAGACATGGTGGATATGGCCAAAAAGTTGACGTTAGACCACTTTCATGAAATCTACAAAAAATATTTTTTTTTCCGATTTTGGACACTCGAACGGTCTCCCGTCATGCTGAAATCGAGGCAAATGGCTTAAAAGTTGACGTTAGACCACGTTCATGAAATCTACAAAAAATATATTTTTCAGATTTTGGACACTCAAACGGTGTCTCCCGTCATGATGAAATCGAGGCATGGTGGATATGGCCTAAAAGTTGACGTTAAACCACGTTCATGAAATCTACAAAAAATATATTTTTTTCAGATTTTGGACACTAAAACGGTGTCTCCCGTCATGCTGAAATCGAGGCATGGTGGATATGGCCAAAAAGTTGACGTTAGACCACGTTCATGAAATCTACAAAAAATATTTTTTTTTCCGATTTTGGACACTCGAACGGTCTCCCGTCATGCTGAAATCGAGACATGGTGGATATGGCCAAAAAGTTGACGTTAGACCACGTTCATGAAATCTATAAAAAATATTTTTTTTTCCGATTTTGGACACTCGAACGGTCTCCCGTCATGCTGAAATCGAGGCATGGTGGATATGGCCTAAAAGTTGACGTTAGACCACGTTCATGAAATCTACAAAAAATATTTTTTTTCCCGATTTTGGACACTAAAACGGTGTCTCTCGTCATGATGAAATCGAGGCATGGTGGATATGGCCAAAAAGTTGACGTTAGACCACGTTCATGAAATCTACAAAAAATATTTTTTTTTCCGTTTTTGGACACTCGAACGGTCTCCCGTCATGCTGAAATCGAGGCATGGTGGATATGGCCTAAAAGTTGACGTTAGACCACGTTCATGAATTCTACCAAAAATATATTTTTCAGATTTTGGACACTCAAACGGTGTCTCCCGTCATGCTGAAATCGAGGCATGGTGGATATGGCCTAAAAGTTGACGTTAAACCACGTTCATGAAATCTACAAAAAATATTTTTTTTCCCGATTTTGGACACTAAAACGGTGTCTCCCGTCATGATGAAATCGAGGCATGGTGGATATGGCCTAAAAGTTGACGTTAAACCACGTTCATGAAATCTACAAAAAATAATTTTTTTTCCGATTTTGGACACTAAAACGGTGTCTCCCGTCATGCTGAAATCGAGGCATGGTGGATATGGCCAAAAAGTTGACGTTAGACCACGTTCATGAATTCTACCAAAAATATATTTTTCAGATTTTGGACACTCAAACGGTGTCTCCCGTCATGATGAAATCGAGGCATGGTGGATATGGCCTAAAAGTTGACATTAAACCACGTTCATGAAATCTACAAAAAATATTTTTTTTTCCGATTTTGGACACTCAAACGATGTCTCCGGTCATGCTGAAATCGAGGCATGGTGGATATGGCCTAAAAGTTGACGTTAGACCACGTTCATGAATTCTACCAAAAATATATTTTTCAGATTTTGGACACTCAAACGGTGTCTCCCGTCATGATGAAATCGAGGCATGGTGGATATGGCCTAAAAGTTGACGTTAAACCACGTTCATGAAATCTACAAAAAAAAAAAAAAAACAGATTTTGGACACTCAAACGGTGTCTCCCGTCATGCTGAAATCGAGGCATGGTGGATATGGCTTAAAAGTTGACGTTAGACCACGTTCATGAAATCTACAAAAAATATATTTTTCAGATTTTGGACACTCAAACGGTGTCTCCCGTCATGCTGAAATCGAGGCATGGTGGATATGGCCTAAAAGTTGACGTTAAACCACGTTCATGAAATCTACAAAAAATATATTTTTTTCCGATTTTGGACACTAAAACGGTGTCTCCCGTCATGCTGAAATCGAGGCATGGTGGATATGGCCAAAAAGTTGACGTTAGACCACGTTCATGAAATCTACAAAAAATATTTTTTTTTCCGATTTTGGACACTCGAACGGTCTCCCGTCATGCTGAAATCGAGGCATGGTGGATATGGCCAAAAAGTTGACGTTAGACCACGTTCATGAAATCTACAAAAAATAAAAAAAAATTCGATTTTGGACACTCGAACGGTCTCCCGTCATGCTGAAATCGAGGCATGGTGGATATGGCCTAAAGTTGACATTAAACCACGTTCATGAAATCTACAAAAAATATTTTTTTTACGATTTTGGACACTCAAACGGTGTCTCCCATCATGCTGAAATCGAGGCATGGTGGATATGGCCAAAAGTTGACGTTAAACCACGTTCATGAAATCTACAAAAAATATTTTTTTTCCCGATTTTGGACACTAAAACGGTGTCTCCCGTCATGCTGAAATCGAGACATGGTGGATATGGCCAAAAAGTTGACGTTAGACCACGTTCATGAAATCTACAAAAAATATTTTTTTTTCCGATTTTGGACACTCGAACGGTCTCCCGTCATGCTGAAATCGAGGCATATGGCTTAAAAGTTGACGTTAGACCACGTTCATGAAATCTACAAAAAATATATTTTTCAGATTTTGGACACTCAAACGGTGTCTCCCGTCATGATGAAATCGAGGCATGGTGGATATGGCCTAAAAGTTGACGTTAAACCACGTTCATGAAATCTACAAAAAATATATTTTTTTCAGATTTTGGACACTAAAACGGTGTCTCCCGTCATGCTGAAATCGAGGCATGGTGGATATGGCCAAAAAGTTGACGTTAGACCACGTTCATGAAATCTACAAAAAATATGTATTTTTCCGATTTTGGACACTCGAACGGTCTCCCGTCATGCTGAAATCGAGGCATGGTGGATATGGCCTAAAAGTTGACATTAAACCACGTTCATGAAATCTACAAAAAATATATTTTTTTCCGATTTTGGACACTCAAACGGTGTCTCCCGTCATGCTGAAATCGAGGCATGGTGGATATGGCCTAAAAGTTGACGTTAGACCACGTTCATGAATTCTACCAAAAATATATTTTTCAGATTTTGGACACTCAAACGGTGTCTCCCGTCATGATGAAATCGAGGCATGGTGGATATGGCCTAAAAGTTGACGTTAAACCACGTTCATGAAATCTACAAAAAATATATTTTTTTCCGATTTTGGACACTAAAACGGTGTCTCCCGTCATGCTGAAATCGAGGCATGGTGGATATGGCCTAAAAGTTGACGTTAAACCACGTTCATGAAATCTACAAAAAATATATTTTTAAGATTTTGGACACTCAAACGGTGTCTCCCGTCATGATGAAATCGAGGCATATGGCTTAAAAGTTGACGTTAGACCACGTTCATGAAATCTACAAAAAATATATTTTTAAGATTTTGGACACTCAAACGGTGTCTCCCGTCATGCTGAAATCGAGGCATGGTGGATATGGCCAAAAAGTTGACGTTAGACCACGTTCATGAAATCTACAAAAAAAAAAAAAAAATCCGATTTTGGACACTCGAACGGTCTCCCGTCATGCTGAAATCGAGGCATGGTGGATATGGCCTAAAAGTTGACATTAAACCACGTTCATGAAATCTACAAAAAATATTTTTTTTTACGATTTTGGACACTCAAACGGTGTCTCCCGTCATGCTGAAATCGAGGCATGGTGGATATGGCCTAAAAGTTGACGTTAGACCACGTTCATGAATTCTACCAAAAATATATTTTTCAGATTTTGGACACTCAAACGGTGTCTCCCGTCATGCTGAAATCGAGGCATGGTGGATATGGCCTAAAAGTTGACGTTAAACCACGTTCATGAAATCTACAAAAAATATTTTTTTTCCCGATTTTGGACACTAAAACGGTGTCTCCCGTCATGCTGAAATCGAGACATGGTGGATATGGCCAAAAAGTTGACGTTAGACGACGTTCATGAAATCTACAAAAAATATTTTGTTTTCCGATTTTGGACACTCGAACGGTCTCCCGTCATGCTGAAATCGAGGCATATGGCTTAAAAGTTGACGTTAGACCACGTTCATGAAATCTACAAAAAATATATTTTTCAGATTTTGGACACTCAAACGGTGTCTCCCGTCATGATGAAATCGAGGCATGGTGGATATGGCCTAAAAGTTGACGTTAAACCACGTTCATGAAATCTACAAAAAATATATTTTTTTCAGATTTTGGACACTAAAACGGTGTCTCCCGTCATGCTGAAATCGAGGCATGGTGGATATGGCCAAAAAGTTGACGTTAGACCACGTTCATGAAATCTACAAAAAATATTTTTTTTTTTCGATTTTGGACACTAAAACGGTGTCTCCCGTCATGCTGAAATCGAGGCATGGTGGATATGGCCTAAAAGTTGACATTAAACCACGTTCATGAAATCTACAAAAAATATATTTTTTTCCGATTTTGGACACTCAAACGGTGTCTCCCGTCATGCTGAAATCGAGGCATGGTGGATATGGCCTAAAAGTTGACGTTAGACCACGTTCATGAATTCTACCAAAAATATATTTTTCAGATTTTGGACACTCAAACGGTGTCTCCCGTCATGATGAAATCGAGGCATGGTGGATATGGCCTAAAAGTTGACGTTAAACCACGTTCAAGAAATCTACAAAAAATATTTTTTTTTCCGATTTTGGACACTAAAACGGTGTCTCCCGTCATGCTGAAATCGAGGCATGGTGGATATGGCCTAAAAGTTGACGTTAAACCACGTTCATGAAATCTACAAAAAATATATTTTTAAGATTTTGGACACTCAAACGGTGTCTCCCGTCATGATGAAATCGAGGCATATGGCTTAAAAGTTGACGTTAGACCACGTTCATGAAATCTACAAAAAATATATTTTTAAGATTTTGGACACTCAAACGGTGTCTCCCGTCATGCTGAAATCGAGGCATGGTGGATATGGCCAAAAAGTTGACGTTAGACCACGTTCATGAAATCTACAAAAAATATTTTTTTTTTCGATTTTGGACACTAAAACGGTGTCTCCCGTCATGCTGAAATCGAGGCATGGTGGATATGGCCTAAAAGATGACGTTAGACCACGTTCATGAATTCTACCAAAAATATATTTTTCAGATTTTGGACACTAAAACGGTGTCTCCCGTCATGCTGAAATCGAGGCATGGTGGATATGGCCTAAAAGTTGACGTTAAACCACGTTCATGAAATCTACAAAAAATATATTTTTCCGATTTTGGACACTAAAACGGTGTCTCCCGTCATGCTGAAATCGAGGCATGGTGGATATGGCCTAAAAGTTGACGTTAGACCACGTTCATGAAATCTACAAAAAATATTTTTTTTTCCGATTTTGGACACTCGAACGGTCTCCCGTCATGCTGAAATCGAGGCATGGTGGATATGGCCTAAAAGTTGACGTTAGACCACGTTCATGAAATCTACAAAAAATATTTTTTTTTTCGATTTTGGACACTCGAACGGTCTCCCGTCATGCTGAAATCGAGGCATGGTGGATATGGCCTAAAAGTTGACATTAAACCACGTTCATGAATTCTACCAAAAATATATTTTTCCGATTTTGGACACTAAAACGGTGTCTCCCGTCATGCTGAAATCGAGGCATGGTGGATATGGCCTAAAAGTTGACGTTAAACCACGTTCATGAAATCTACAAAAAATATATTTTTAAGATTTTGGACACTCAAACGGTGTCTCCCGTCATGATGAAATCGAGGCATATGGCTTAAAAGTTGACGTTAGACCACGTTCATGAAATCTACAAAAAATATATTTTTAAGATTTTGGACACTCAAACGGTGTCTCCCGTCATGCTGAAATCGAGGCATGGTGGATATGGCCAAAAAGTTGACGTTAGACCACGTTCATGAAATCTACAAAAAAAAAAAAAAAATCAGATTTTGGACACTCGAACGGTCTCCCGTCATGCTGAAATCGAGGCATGGTGGATATGGCCTAAAAGTTGACATTAAACCACGTTCATGAAATCTACAAAAAATATTTTTTTTTACGATTTTGGACACTCAAACGGTGTCTCCCGTCATGCTGAAATCGAGGCATGGTGGATATGGCCTAAAAGTTGACGTTAGACCACGTTCATGAATTCTACCAAAAATATATTTTTCAGATTTTGGACACTCAAACGGTGTCTCCCGTCATGCTGAAATCGAGGCATGGTGGATATGGCCTAAAAGTTGACGTTAAACCACGTTCATGAAATCTACAAAAAATATTTTTTTTCCCGATTTTGGACACTAAAACGGTGTCTCCCGTCATGCTGAAATCGAGACATGGTGGATATGGCCAAAAAGTTGACGTTAGACGACGTTCATGAAATCTACAAAAAATATTTTTTTTTCCGATTTTGGACACTCGAACAGTCTCCCGTCATGCTGAAATCGAGGCATATGGCTTAAAAGTTGACGTTAGACCACGTTCATGAAATCTACAAAAAATATATTTTTCAGATTTTGGACACTCAAACGGTGTCTCCCGTCATGATGAAATCGAGGCATGGTGGATATGGCCTAAAAGTTGACGTTAAACCACGTTCATGAAATCTACAAAAAATATATTTTTTTCAGATTTTGGACACTAAAACGGTGTCTCCCGTCATGCTGAAATCGAGGCATGGTGGATATGGCCAAAAAGTTGACGTTAGACCACGTTCATGAAATCTACAAAAAATATATATTTTTCCGATTTTGGACACTCGAACGGTCTCCCGTCATGCTGAAATCGAGGCATGGTGGATATGGCCTAAAAGTTGACATTAAACCACGTTCATGAAATCTACAAAAAATATATTTTTTTCCGATTTTGGACACTCAAACGGTGTCTCCCGTCATGCTGAAATCGAGGCATGGTGGATATGGCCTAAAAGTTGACGTTAGACCACGTTCATGAATTCTACCAAAAATATATTTTTCAGATTTTGGACACTCAAACGGTGTCTCCCGTCATGATGAAATCGAGGCATGGTGGATATGGCCTAAAAGTTGACGTTAAACCACGTTCAAGAAATCTACAAAAAATATTTTTTTTTCCGATTTTGGACACTAAAACGGTGTCTCCCGTCATGCTGAAATCGAGGCATGGTGGATATGGCCTAAAAGTTGACGTTAAACCACGTTCATGAAATCTACAAAAAATATATTTTTAAGATTTTGGACACTCAAACGGTGTCTCCCGTCATGATGAAATCGAGGCATATGGCTTAAAAGTTGACGTTAGACCACGTTCATGAAATCTACAAAAAATATATTTTTAAGATTTTGGACACTCAAACGGTGTCTCCCGTCATGCTGAAATCGAGGCATGGTGGATATGGCCAAAAAGTTGACGTTAGACCACGTTCATGAAATCTACAAAAAATATTTTTTTTTTCGATTTTGGACACTAAAACGGTGTCTCCCGTCATGCTGAAATCGAGGCATGGTGGATATGGCCTAAAAGATGACGTTAGACCACGTTCATGAATTCTACCAAAAATATATTTTTCAGATTTTGGACACTAAAACGGTGTCTCCCGTCATGCTGAAATCGAGGCATGGTGGATATGGCCTAAAAGTTGACGTTAAACCACGTTCATGAAATCTACAAAAAATATATTTTTCAGATTTTGGACACTCAAACGGTGTCTCCCGTCATGATGAAATCGAGGCATGGTGGATATGGCCTAAAAGTTGACGTTAAACCACGTTCATGAAATCTACAAAAAATAATTTTTTTTCCGATTTTGGACACTAAAACGGTGTCTCCCGTCATGCTGAAATCGAGGCATGGTGGATATGGCCAAAAAGTTGACGTTAGACCACGTTCATGAAATCTACAAAAAATATTTTTTTTTCCGATTTTGGACACTCGAACGGTCTCCCGTCATGCTGAAATCGAGGCATGGTGGATATGGCCTAAAAGTTGACGTTAGACCACGTTCATGAAATCTACAAAAAATATTTTTTTTTTCGATTTTGGACACTCGAACGGTCTCCCGTCATGCTGAAATCGAGGCATGGTGGATATGGCCTAAAAGTTGACATTAAACCACGTTCATGAATTCTACCAAAAATATATTTTTCAGATTTTGGACACTCAAACGGTGTCTCCCGTCATGATGAAATCGAGGCATGGTGGATATGGCCTAAAAGTTGACATTAAACCACGTTCATGAATTCTACCAAAAATATATTTTTCAGATTTTGGACACTCAAACGGTGTCTCCCGTCATGATGAAATCGAGGCATGGTGGATATGGCCTAAAAGTTGACGTTAAACCACGTTCATGAAATCTACAAAAAAAAAAAAAAAAAGATTTTGGACACTCAAACGGTGTCTCCCGTCATGCTGAAATCGAGGCATGGTGGATATGGCTTAAAAGTTGACGTTAGACCAAGTTCATGAAATCTACAAAAAATATATTTTTCAGATTTTGGACACTCAAACGGTGTCTCCCGTCATGCTGAAATCGAGGCATGGTGGATATGGCCTAAAAGTTGACGTTAGACCACGTTCATGAAATCTACAAAAAATATTTTTTTTCCGATTTTGGACACTCGAACGGTCTCCCGTCATGCTGAAATCGAGGCATGGTGGATATGGCCTAAAAGTTGACGTTAGACCACGTTCATGAAATCTACAAAAAATATTTTTTTTTTCGATTTTGGACACTCGAACGGTCTCCCGTCATGCTGAAATCGAGGCATGGTGGATATGGCCTAAAAGTTGACATTAAACCACGTTCATGAATTCTACCAAAAATATATTTTTCAGATTTTGGACACTCAAACGGTGTCTCCCGTCATGATGAAATCGAGGCATGGTGGATATGGCCTAAAAGTTGACGTTAAACCACGTTCATGAAATCTACAAAAAAAAAAAAAAAAAAGATTTTGGACACTCAAACGGTGTCTCCCGTCATGCTGAAATCGAGGCATGGTGGATATGGCTTAAAAGTTGACGTTAGACCAAGTTCATGAAATCTACAAAAAATATATTTTTCAGATTTTGGACACTCAAACGGTGTCTCCCGTCATGCTGAAATCGAGGCATGGTGGATATGGCCTAAAAGTTGACGTTAGACCACGTTCATGAAATCTACAAAAAATATTTTTTTTTCCGATTTTGGACACTAAAACGGTGTCTCCCGTCATGCTGAAATCGAGACATGGTGGATATGGCCAAAAAGTTGACGTTAGACCACGTTCATGAAATCTACAAAAAATATTTTTTTTTCCGATTTTGGACACTCGAACGGTCTCCCGTCATGCTGAAATCGAGGCATGGTGGATATGGCCTAAAAGTTGACATTAAACCACGTTCATGAATTCTAACAAAAATATATTTTTCAGATTTTGGACACTCAAACGGTGTCTCCCGTCATGATGAAATCGAGGCATGGTGGATATGGCCTAAAAGTTGACGTTAAACCACGTTCATGAAATCTACAAAAAAAAAAAAAAAAAAGATTTTGGACACTCAAACGGTGTCTCCCGTCATGCTGAAATCGAGGCATGGTGGATATGGCTTAAAAGTTGACGTTAGACCAAGTTCATGAAATCTACAAAAAATATATTTTTCAGATTTTGGACACTCAAACGGTGTCTCCCGTCATGCTGAAATCGAGGCATGGTGGATATGGCCTAAAAGTTGACGTTAGACCACGTTCATGAATTCTACCAAAAATATATTTTTCAGATTTTGGACACTAAAACGGTGTCTCCCGTCATGCTGAAATCGAGGCATGGTGGATATGGCCTAAAAGTTGACGTTAGACCACGTTCATGAATTCTACCAAAAATATATTTTTCAGATTTTGGACACTCAAACGGTGTCTCCCGTCATGCTGAAATCGAGGCATGGTGGATATGGCCTAAAAGTTGACGTTAAACCACGTTCATGAAATCTACAAAAAATATTTTTTTTTCCGATTTTGGACACTAAAACGGTGTCTCCCGTCATGCTGAAATCGAGACATGGTGGATATGGCCAAAAAGTTGACGTTAGACCACGTTCATGAAATCTACAAAAAAAAATTTTTTTTCCGATTTTGGACACTCGAACGGTCTCCCGTCATGCTGAAATCGAGGCATGGTGGATATGGCCTAAAAGTTGACGTTAGACCACGTTCATGAAATCTACAAAAAATATATTTTTTTCCGATTTTGGACACTCAAACGGTGTCTCCCGTCATGCTGAAATCGAGGCATGGTGGATATGGCCTAAAAGTTGACGTTAGACCACGTTCATGAATTCTACCAAAAATATATTTTTTTACGATTTTGGACACTCAAACGGTGTCTCCCGTCATGCTGAAATCGAGGCATGGTGGATATGGCCTAAAAGTTGACGTTAGACCACGTTCATGAAATCTACAAAAAATGTTTTTTTTTCCCGATTTTGGACACTAAAACGGTGTCTCCCGTCATGCTGAAATCGAGACATGGTGGATATGGCCAAAAAGTTGACGTTAGACCACGTTCATGAAATCTACAAAAAATATTTTTTTTTCCGATTTTGGACACTCGAACGGTCTCCCGTCATGCTGAAATCGAGGCATGGTGGATATGGCCTAAAAGTTGACATTAAACCACGTTCATGAAATCTACAAAAAATATTTTATTTTCCGATTTTGGACACTCAAACGGTGTCTCCCGTCATGCTGAAATCGAGGCATGGTGGATATGGCCTAAAAGTTGACGTTAGACCACGTTCATGAATTCTACCAAAAATATATTTTTCAGATTTTGGACACTCAAACGGTGTCTCCCGTCATGATGAAATCGAGGCATGGTGGATATGGCCAAAAAGTTGACGTTAGACCACGTTCATGAAATCTACAAAATATATATTTTTTTTACGATTTTGGACACTCAAACGGTGTCTCCCGTCATGCTGAAATCGAGGCATGGTGGATATGGCCTAAAAGTTGACGTTAAACCACGTTCATGAAATCTACAAAAAATATTTTTTTTTCCGATTTTGGACACTAAAACGGTGTCTCCCGTCATGCTGAAATCGAGGCATGGTGGATATGGCCTAAAAGTTGACATTAAACCACGTTCATGAAATCTACAAAAAATATTTTTTTTTCCGATTTTGGACACTCAAACGGTGTCTCCCGTCATGCTGAAATCGAGGTATGGTGGATATGGCCTAAAAGTTGACGTTAGACCACGTTCATGAATTCTACCAAAAATATATTTTTCAGATTTTGGACACTCAAACGGTGTCTCCCGTCATGATGAAATCGAGGCATGGTGGATATGGCCTAAAAGTTGACGTTAAACCACGTTCATGAAATCTACAAAAAAAAAAAAAAAAAAGATTTTGGACACTCAAACGGTGTCTCCCGTCATGCTGAAATCGAGGCATGGTGGATATGGCCTAAAAGTTGACGTTAAACCACGTTCATGAAATCTACAAAAAATATTTTTTTTTCCGATTTTGGACACTAAAACGGTGTCTCCCGTCATGCTGAAATCGAGGCATGGTGGATATGGCCAAAAAGTTGACGTTAGACCACGTTCATGAAATCTACAAAAAATATTTTTTTTTCCGTTTTTGGACACTCGAACGGTCTCCCGTCATGCTGAAATCGAGGCATGGTGGATATGGCCTAAAAGTTGACATTAAACCACGTTCATGAAATCTACAAAAAATATTTTTTTTTCGATTTTGGACACTCGAACGGTCTCCCGTCATGCTGAAATCGAGGCATGGTGGATATGGCCTAAAAGTTGACATTAGACCACGTTCATGAAATCTACAAAAAATATTTTTTTTTTTCGATTTTGGACACTAAAACGGTGTCTCCCGTCATGCTGAAATCGAGGCATGGTGG